>JABXJD010001121.1:0-112455 GCA_013375575.1 Percina caprodes | reverse complement strand
TTTTTTTTCCCTGAGGTTGCAGAATCTGTCCTCAAAAACTCTGCTGCATTATTTATTTTAACTTTATTGACAAATTTATGGCCAGATGCATTCCAATGCGTTTGACTTATCTAAAATAGGTTTCACAAAGTAAAAAACAAAACAAATCCACTGATGGGAGCAGGCCAAGAGCACCATGCGGCTCCAGAGCCACAGGTTTTACCACCCTGTTCCACATGAATGTCACTCACTGGTGGTTCTTTATCTTTCAGGGCGATCCAGGAGAGGATGGAAAAGCTGTAAGCATCTTTTTGTTTGTATTGAACACAATGGGATGTTTCTGTAGAAACATAAGGTCCTAGGCCAGACTACTGTACCTATGGATTAGGGCTATCTATCTATCTATCTATCTATCTAGGCGTTTCTAGATTGTTTCATAACAAAACTGCTGGTGTTATTTTCTTTTTTTGCTCCTGTTTCCCAGGGTCCCGCTGGGCCACGAGGGTTACCAGGAAACACAGGATCTGCTGGACCTAAGGGCCAAAAGGTTGGAGTGGACTAAAGATGGATGGATTTTGTTGTGTCCTGCAGAGCTGCACAATATATTTTGTTACTGTCATCGCGATATCTGCTGGCGCCATAAACACATCGCAAGAGGCTGCGACAAATCGCAAAAGAAAGAGATTTTCACTTATTTCAAAGAAAATATCAGCACTTTAAAATGTAACTGTAAACTCCTTTTTTTAGCGGCCCCTTTTTGTTTCATGATAATAAAGAGGCGTGGTTTACTTTATAGAGACAGTGTTTTAAGTCCCGCGCCCACCAAAGGGGGAAAACAACTCTCCACGTGTACTACGTGAAGGTTTCCTCCTCGTCATCTTCGTCTGCTAGCAAAAAGAAGAATGCCTAAAAGCTGCTGAGGGGTGATGTTCACTACCAACAGTGTACAGAACCCAGAACCTAAGTTTTTGTAATCTACCGACCTGATAAACGGAGCTTTTAGGAAGACAAAGGTGGAAACAGATGTGAGGAACCAGCAGTGAGAATGGGGAGACGCTAAGCTAACGTTATGTCTGACGTTACGTGTGTTAGCTAAACTTACAGTTGTATAGTTAGGCTACAACTAACATTGGCATGTTCATAACAAACTGGTTTAGCTTAACTTACAGACACATAGTTAGCCTAAAACTGACATTTGGACAAAATGCTTGCTGCAAACGTAACGTTGGACTTAACGTTAGCGTAGCTTCTTCCCATTCTCTGCTGATTCCTCACGTCTTCCTAAAAGCTCAGTTTTTCTGTTTGGCCAGCTTATAAAACTTAAGTTCTGTGTTTTGTACATTGTTGGTAGTGAATATCACCACACAACAGCTTTTAGGCCTGTTTCTTTTTCATTTTCAGATAATTTTTTTTGGGCAGACATGAAATAGGAGAGAGAGGGGGGAATGGCCTGCAGCAAAGGGCCGCAGGTCGGAGCTGAACCCGGGGCCAGGCGCCCGCTCTACCAACTGAGCTATCTGGGCGCCCTTTAGGCATGTTTCTGTTGTTTGCTAGCAGTAGTGGTCGGTGGATTGACCCGAATACCGATACCGACGTTGGTATTGATATTGATCAATACCAGTGTAATGAGATTGATACTTTAGTTTTGGTTTCTCTCCAGAAAAGCACCGTGTGGTTATATTTTTAGGCCAAAAATGAAACTATGGCAAGCTGCATAATTTGTAAAAAGGCTGTAAGATACAACAACTTTATACAAGCATATGAAAAATTCTATTCTGGGTTTTAATTTATTAATAATCCAAAGGAAAAATCACAAAACCACCACAAGGTCATGAGAATTCAATCAGATTTAGCAATTTGATAATGCATCCACTATAATTATTAAAAAGTATCGGTATCAGTATCGGTGATACTGGCCCTGTATATACTAGGGTTGGCTATCGTTTGGATTTTTACGATGCCGATTCTTGAAAAACTGACATCAAAGAAAGGCTCTTTTATAGTTTTTTTAATTGAAAATTATTTAAATTTAACAATATATTAACATTTTAAAGTACTTAAATATATAATAAGTAAACCTAAGTCACCTAATACACAACTACAATCACTGAACAATAAATACCTTTTTACACTATTAATAAGTAACCACAAAATAAATGTAGAGTTGGCATGGTAACCAGAGACCAGAGGGAAAACATGGCATTTTAAAAGTAGCCTATATGTACGGTAGCTAGCTAACGGTAGACTACAGAGGAAGGGTTTATTTTTATGTCTGTTTCGAAGCGACAGAGGGGAAATATTTAAGTCGACACATTAAGAGTAACTGAAATTTGTGTTCTAATCCGGTCTCATTCCTACCGGTTGCGTAGGAACCGCTTCCATAGTGGAACCGGGTTTCGGTACCCAACCCTAGTAGTTACTTGGTATTGGAACCTTCACCCAATACAAGTCAGTAGAGAGCGAAGACTTGTTTCCAGAGTAAGATGCAATGCGCTCTGTCTTTGTGTTACTGCGTCATCTGGGTCACATGACAGCGGTATGTAACAGGTGCATCCTCGGATTCATTCAAAACTTTATTTTGCCTTGGTGGCTCTAGTGGTCCATATGTAGAGGCTCAGTCCTGCATGTCATCTCTCCCCTCTCATGTCTGAACGGTCACAATAAAGGTCTAAAAGCCCCAAAACAAATCTGTTTGAAAAATAAATTCCTGAATAAATAGTTTTATAAATTTGAGAAAATGATATTGTTAATCCCCAATATTTCGGACACAATCAATTGCACAGCAGAATGTGGGATTGTTATCGTCTAATAATGTGTGACTGTTTGCAGGGGGAGGTTGGAGAGGGTCAACCCGGACCCAGAGGCCCCCCGGGTCTGCCAGGACCGCCCGGACCGGGCAGCGGGGACCGGCCCGTACGTCCACACACATCAGACTTGCTTCTCTTTCAGTTTCAGTTATTGTTTCAGTTTTTCACGTGTTTGTATTATGTGTTTATAGACGTTCTTTGACATGGAGGGCTCGGGATTCCCAGACCTGGACAAGATCCGGGTACGTCGATCATCCTCTAAATTATAATAATAAGAGACGGTCTACTTCTACTCCGCTACATCTCAGAGAGAAATATTCCACTACATTCATCTGACAGCTTTAGTTACTAGTTACTTTACACATTAAGATTTCTGCACACAAAACACATGTAGTTAATGAAGTCTGATATTTTATTATAAATGAAACTAGCCAAAAATAGAAATGATTAGCCGAATAATCACTTTGTTGATTGACCTGTATCAAATTCAGAATATTGTCATATTCTGAATAATGAAATATTTGTGTGCATGTAAACGCACTCAGTGACTTGAACCAGGTTTTGGTTTTTATGTAAGGACTTTGTGGTTTGTTACCCAGGGTGCCCGTGGTCCTCCGGGCCCCCCAGGCCCTCCCGGACCCCCTGGTGTCTCAGTGGCTCTGGGACCCGACGGCCCTATAGCGTTCGGACCCCCTGGACCACCAGGACTGGACGGAGCCCCCGGCCTGCCAGTGAGTAGTGTGCCCCTGTTTTCATCGTAGGATGTAGAGCAAAAACGTTTAGGGCCCTATTTTAACGATCTGAGAGCACGGCGTGAAGCGCCCGGCGCAGCTGTGTTTAAGGCCTGTCCAAATCCACTTTTGCTAGTTTGATGGCGGAAAAAAGGGTCCGGGCGCATGGTCCTAAAGGGTTGTACTTAGTGTCTTCATTAATCAGAGGTGTGTTCTGGGTGTAACATGGACACTGAAATGCTGCGTTATTGACTTTTTGTTCGTCAATGGCGCGATCACTTCACCCTGCCTCAAGATAGCAATACTCCCAGAATGCACCTGAACACACCTCCCTGTAGGAACAGCACGCCCAGAATGCACCTGAACACACCTCCCTGTAAGACCAGCACGCCCAGAATGCACCTGAACACACCTCCCTGTAAGACCAGCACGCCCATAGGCGCAGGTGCATTTGCTATTTAAACGTCGTGGGCGCTGGACGGTCTTAAAATAACAGAGACAGGGCCCCTAGTCTTTCAGACGATTAGATGATTGTCAGGAAATGAATCAGTGTTACGAGAAGTAGTGATATGCTCTTAAACACTGATTGCTTGTGCCTATCCTTTGTGCCGTTTCAGGGCCCCCCTGGTCCTGCCGGTAGACCGGGTCAACCCGGACTCAGAGGAGAGAAGGTGAGAATATACAGACTAATGAAAGATGAATATGACTCACGAGTTCCAGATAAAAACGTGCAGTCTCATTTTGTTTCCGTTCCGATCCATCTAAGGGTTGTTATGTATTTCATCCAGTTATTGTAAGCTCCTAGCGTGGCTAGAAACAGTTTTAGACATATTTGTGTTTGAAGTTTGACATTTTTTTTTGTTTTTAAATTTTAAACTTTTGATGCTTTCAAAGTTTGACTTTTTTCCAAATTCATTTTTTATGGTTTTTCTTAGATTTTTGATGTATAGAAGGTTTTATTTTATACGTTTTTGGCTTTCTAGGATAATTTTTGACGTTTCCCAAGTTTGACTTTTTTTTTTTTTTTCGAAAAAAAATAAATTACTTTTTTGTTTACATTGTTGATATTTTGGGTTGGGTATATATTTTTTAACGCTGTTTTAGTCTTATTTTATTTTTTATTTGGTTTTATAGTTTTCTTTTTATACGTTTTCCTCCGAGATTTTTTTTAGGACCATAAAATTTACTTCGGGCAAGTAGAATTAATTTTTACTTGCCCGACCGGATAAGTGGAATATAGAGACCTAAGTGTTGAACCCTGCTTTGAGTGGCATTAGGTGAGTATCAGTAAACTTAATTACATAACAGCAGTTTTCCCTCGCTTTGGGAAAGACTTGGTGTGTGTGTGTGTGTGTGTGTGTGTGTGTGTGTGTGTGTGTGTGTGTCTCTTTTTGGTAATTTTCTGCTTTCTTTGAGGTTTTGGAAGAAGTCCAACTACAACATTAGACAGATTTTAGTTACATTAATGTTTTTTGGTGCTTTATTTGCCCCATTTCACATTCATTAAGCTTGGGTGCTGCCCCAAATTATTATTTGTATTAAAAAACATTTTCTTGAGGTAAGACCCTTAAACCCCTCGGCCAAATATGCACACAAGTCTTCGAGGAACCCAGGAAAAAAGGCTCAAGTTGTTACTCTTTAAATGTCTTTCCACTCTAGGGCGACCTCTAGCCCCCCCAGTAAGAGCGTGCGCCCCATGTAGGCTGAGTCCTGCAGCGGCCCGGGTTTGTGTCCGAGCTGCGGCCCTTTGCTGAGTGACATCCCCCATCTGTCTCCCCCTTTCTTGTCTATCCACTATCTAATAAAGGGTAAAAGCCCCAAAAATAATCTTTAAAAATTAAAAGTCTTTCTCCTCTCTAGGGGGACTCTGGTGATCTTGGTCCTCCAGGTGCAGCTGGAGCAAAGGTGAGTTAAGTCAGATTTTTTTTTTTTGTCTGGCTGTATCTTTTCTTTTAAAACTAAGTGAACTGAAATGAAAATGAGGGCATTTGTGGCGGGTGCATCCACATAGATTCTCTCCTCCCTGTTTGTTGCCTTTCTCTAGCAAAACTCGCAAGACTCCAACTTTTTCACGGACCTGTTTTCTTACTTTGCTCCATCCTCTACGGTGTGTAATGGGTCGCAGGTACTCGGGAGTGGTGGTGGGGGGGCGCTCTCTCTCCTCTGGGATGTCCTTCTTCTTTCCAAAACCTTTTGTATCATTTTCCATCTCTTTGTTTTTAACCAGCTGTCAATGATTCCACTTTCTGAAACCACACCCTCCAAGCTGTGTTTCCTAACCCGTCACTGACGAGACGTGCTTTACTTTCCACTGAAGTAAAGGATCTGAATCCTCCGTTTCCAAGTATACCATCTTACTCTGTTTTTGTTGTTAAGACATCTGCCTGACCTCTATCTCCGCACACATTTCATGCACATCACCTTTTTGTCCTCCGTTCCTCACTCATTCTGCTGCTGTTGCGTCCAGGGTAATCTCATTACCTGCAAATAACAGGAGTGTCTACCTGTGCGTCCCACCTCAGGGTGCTCAGGGTGATCTAGGACTGCCGGGTACATCGGGGCAGATCGGGCTGGCAGGGCTTCCGGGTCCCATGGGACCAGTCGGACCCCCTGGACCCCCCGGGCCACCGGGACCACCGTACGGCGTAGGTCATGAGTAAAACACACACACACACACACACACAGGTGCACGGATTAGGGTTGGGTTAGAACACAGCGCCCGGGATCGGTTCAATAGAATTACTCTGCGCGTTAGAGGGGTTAGGAACCTTGCTATAGAGAAAGTGGGTCCTGTAGGAGGACTGTCCTCTGCTGGTAATCTGAAACATAGCCAACACTGGGTCGGGTTTGGCCGGGTTTAACAGACAAAGATTTAAATTTAGAGTGCCAGAAACTGAATAACGTTTCACACAACCAGAACATTCAATTCAATTTTATTTGTAGTATCAAATCATAGCAAGAGTTATCTTAAGACACTTTACAAAAGTAGAAGGTCTAGACCACACTCTATAATTTACAAAGAACAATTCCAGTAATTCCCTAGCCTGGTTACATCCTTCTCCGGCAATGTTCATTCACACCCCATTTCCAAAGGGGCATCACCAACGACCGCCGTTCGAATGCCTCCAGGCGCAATTGGATAGGCCTTCAACCAATCAGAACAACGATCCGGGTAACGTAGCAGCGACAGCGGCATCAACGGGCTGCTGCGCTTCGGTGGCCGCCATGTTGAATATAAACAAAAAGCTGCTTGCTGTCGCTGCGCCGTCGTCATCGTGTAAAAAGTTGTGATTGGTACCTCGATTTGGAAAAATTGGAAATGGGCTTGAATGGACTCTCGGCCAGACGGGCTCGCAGAGCACATCTCAAATTTGCTGGAAGTTTGTCGGGGTTTTCCCAGACTAGTAACTCCCCCAAGAGCAACCATTTAGTTCAACAGTGGCGAGGAAAAACTCCTTTTTGGCAAAAACCTGGGACGGACCCAGGCTCTTGGTAGGCGGAGTCTGACGGGGCTGGTTGGGGGTGTGATGAATAGTGGCAATAATAGTCAAGATAAAGATTATGGAACTAGGACTAGAAATAGTAGTTGTAGTAGGTAGCATGGTACAGCAGGGCGAAGCATGGTACAGCAGGGCACTGCAGGGCGTAGCAAGACGCAACAACATGTGTCCTAGCGATGCAGGAAATACCCCAAATCAGTCGCATAGAGAATTTATATAAAAGATTCTTGATATTTTTTTTTTTTTTTTTTGTGATTTAGGTTTTCTTATGTGGACAGGTGAGAGCAATGAGATTTGCCAAGATGCAACCAAATAAATACAGAGTTGGGTCCAGGACTGATACAAAAAGGAAAAAAAGTCTCATCCAAGATCCCACACTAACATCCTATTTAGTAGTTACAACATTGTGAGATTTTTTTTTAGTATGTCTGAAACCTTAGAATAAAACCAATACTATGGGAGTCGCATACTATTTCCAGTAAAATATTACAGAATGCAATACTGGACGCTAAGCCAGCATAAATAACCCACGATGCAAAGCGGTAGTATCGATCATAACAGACAAACTGACAGAAACCGGGGGGGCTCTGTAATGTCAGTAACGCTCTAATTTACATTTCTACATGTTTCAACGACTGTTGGTCTAGTTATTCTCCTCTTTCAGTGTTTTAAGCGTTATATGGGGAAGCCGCTAGAGCGGAGGGTCAACAGGGGTTACCATGGTTACGCTTCTTCAAACAGCGAGGAGGCTCTCAGGAAGTGACGTTGAGCGTCACAGCTCAGTGCGTCCGAAGAAATACACACTACTGTTTACTGATGGTGCCGCTGAACCGTAGTGTAAATGTTGAGACGCTGCCAGAGGCTTGTGTCGGTCCCGATCCACTCTGGTCTTGGTCATGACTTGGTCTCGGTTGAGGTGGTCTCGACTTGAACACTGACCTCTCCTCCTCTCTCCTTACACGGTAACCAGGATGGCTACGAGAGGAACAACGGCTGGTCTGGACTCAGTGGCCCACCTGGACCACAGGTACGCCATCACCCATACGCGAAGCGTATGTGTTAGAAACCCTTGTCTGTCACTTGAACTGTGCACGCGTGTGTTTGCCATTGTGTAGTGATGTTTGAATTCTCCGCGGTTAGTTTCATTCACTATATAGTCCACTATAAAATACCCACAATGCACAACTAATTTGATTGCAAATACGGTGTACCTAAACTTGGAACTCAGCCCTGACCTCAACCTGTGCATGTGATTGGTCCTTGTGTGTGTGTGTGTGTGTGTGTTTCTAAAATGGTGTGTATGGTGATGAGTATGTGATGATGTGTGTGGGGGGGTTATTTTAATTTCAAAGGCCAAGGAAACTTGTATCAGGATGCATAGCATCCTGGATACTATGCATCCTGATAAAGGGCTGATTGAGAGCTGATTTTATGGCAAGTACCCCCTGTCAATCTCTTATGTGATAATGTGGGGGGGCTATTTTAATAAAACACAACCCTTAATATTCTCCTGAGTGCTTGGTTTGTTTCAGGGAAGTATTAGAAGTATTTTAGTTTGACAAGATGCTGGGCGCGGCCGCCTCTCTCAAAGATACTGTATAACCGGAGCATCTCAACGATGACATCATATCTGTTTGTTCCCTGTACAGTTCACCATAGAATAAACACTATTTAGGAAATAGTGAATGAGGGAATGGTTTTGAACACAGCTCATGTCTGGAGAGTAGATGCCCTGCTTCATGTTTCCATGTGTTCTGTCTTCCAGGGTCCAGCTGGTATCCCAGGGCTGCCTGTAAGTAATACTGCAGACTCTGCATGTTTGTGTCTGTTATTTTCATCAAATTTCAGAAAATACTGGCTTGCTGATATTATTATTATTATTATTATTATTATTATTATTATTAATTGAGGTATATTCTTGGAATAAGTCAATTAAGTTGTATCTAAACTAAATAAGAGATAGATGTAAGCAAACTTTTGTGAAGGTTTAATGTAGTTTCTCCAGTCCCGAGTATGGGTATTCCTAATGTTGTATTCATTTATTGATTACCAGGGTAGGTCAGGTTTGCCTGGTAACCATGGAGACAAGGGATCAGAAGGACCAAGAGGACCTCCCGGGATACCCGGTCTCGACGGATTCACAGGACAGCCGGTAGGAGGCCAGATGAATTGTGGGATTGTGTCAATCAAACACCACAAGACTTCTTTACTGTAGTTTAGACCCATTAATCATATTCCTGTTTTGCTTGTTTTCATTTACACTCTTTGTCTTCTTTTTTAGGGGGAAAGGGGAGACAGAGGAGAGAAAGGAGAGAGGGTGAGTCATGTGCAAAATATATGAAAGAATATGTACACTGTTTATATGTCGATATATTTTTAAAGCTGTAACAAAAATCATATTTTCGTGGTAGGGGGTCGAATCTGAAACATTTTCCTATTCTTCATCCAACTGATTAATAAATAGCTTCCATCCAGAGCCACCATCGTGGAATTGCCAAAGTTCTGCGTCGATCTTAAACTGGCAAAGACACCTGCGTTGGCTTTGTGCTGTGCTGCCCAGGGTGCAAGCTAGGGCCCCTGGGGGGAGCTACTTACCGTATCAGCACGTGGTTAGGTCATGTTCTTGGACAGCGGTGTGGAGCGAGAGAGGAAAGGCGTTAACGTGGAACACTATCTCACTTTCCTTCCTTTGGGACAATACTGTGTGCGTGCATCAATAACTAAGTCTGATGGCGACGTTATGTAAGATTTATGAATGTACGTTAGGCGGTTACAAAAGCCAATGTGTGCTTCTTTTTTTTATATCTATCTATCTATATCTTTTGCATTTCTAATCCAAACTACGTCCATCTTAACAAGGCACGTACTCGTGCCCGTAGCAAGACATCTGTCAAGTTTGAAATCCATCGGAATAACGGTTCTAGAAATATGGACATAACACACACACAGACAGAAAGAAGACTGCAATTTATAGATACATGTAGATATTTGTAATGTGTCGTGAAATGTATTGATATGCAAATACAGTATATGTACAGGATATTTTACATTTCATATATTCTACATTATATATTCTCTGAAGCTCTACTGAAGTGCAGCGGTGCTTTGAGCTAAATGCTAACATCAGCATGCTAACACACAACCAATGACGCGGTTAACATGCTGACGATTAGCGGGTGTAAAGTTTAGCATGTGCTTACAATCAATGCCTTGTTATTTTAGCATGCTAACGTGCAAATTAGCACTAAACACAAAGCGTGATGGGAAGGTCACTAGTGTTGCAAACCAAAGTACTTTTTTGTTTTCTCAGTCTGTGTCCATACATGTACTATGTCAGTGTCCTTCTGTTCTTCTTATAAATGGTTTCATGTCCATTTGTGTGGCAGGGTCTGCCAGGGCGAGACGGGGTGCTAGCTGGACCTCCAGGGCCCCCCGGACCTCCAGGACAAGTCATCTACCAGTCGAGCGATGTGAGTCAGACGTCCAGTCTCGCCGTTACCATAGAGATTGAGAATTTAACCCTCACATGACAGCTTGTCATTTAATTGCTACGGCCTTGTTCGCACTCGGCGTCTTTGTTGACGAGAAAAAGTTGTCTAGGGCGCTTTTGTAGTTTAAAAAAAGAAAAAAGAAAAAGCCGCCTGCGTTTTGGTTCCAAAAAGCAGTAGAAAGCTTCTTTAGTTGCTTTAGTACCAGCTGCTGCTACCAGTGGTGGAACGCCACTAAGTACATTTACTGCAGTACTGTTTAAAGGTCCCATGGCATGAAAATGTCACTTTATGAGGTTTTTTAACATTAATATGAGTTCCCCCCAGCCTGCCAATGCCCCCAGGGGTTAAAAATGGTGACAGTATTAAGGGACCACTAAGGTCTATATAAAAGAGACTTCCGATACAGTATTAGGGACCACTAAGGTCTATATAAAAGAGACTTCAGATACAGTATTAGGGACCACTAAGGTCTATATAAAAGAGACTTCAGATACAGTATTAGGGGACCACTAAGGTCTATATAAAAGAGACTTCAGATACAGTATTAGGGGACCACTAAGGTCTATATAAAGAGACTTCAGATACAGTATTAGGGGACCACTAAGGTCTATATAAAAGAGACTTCAGGTACAGTATTAGGGGATCACTAAGGTCTCTATAAAAGAGACTTCAGGTACAGTATTAGGGACCACTAGTAGGGTCGGGGGGGGGTCAATTTTCAACTTTTTTTCAACTTTTAAATGATGCTCTGCAGGAAAAAAACCCGTTGGCGGTGCTGTTTAAATGAAAGCGCTCAGGACCTTTTTGAAAACAATGTGTATAATCCGTAGGATTATAACGTAGAACAGACGCCGAGTGTGAACGTAGCCTAAATCACTTGATTTGAGCTTGAGTTACTCATATTCACTAACACTGTGCCTGCACTCTAACGGACCGAACTTTGTCTTGCTGTAGTCTAATGATCTTTATGGGAGCGAAGGGTTGCAGGTGAGTGGTTCCCTAACACCATAAACCTCCCTAAACTAAAGTTATTTTAACACTTTTACAGAGTGTTGGCTCATTTTCTTCGTGTGTCATCATGTGTCATCACTCTTTCTTCTTTAGGGAGGAAGTGGCGTTCCGGGTCGACCAGGATTCCCGGTACGCATCACTATCGATGTTACACAGATTGGAAAAGTCCAATAAATATGGTTCAATGGATGGAAACAGCGTGTATGTCTTTTCATTTAGGGGCCCTCCGGACCAAAAGGAGAAAAGGGAGACTCGGGTCCTCCAGGATATGCATCTAAAGTAAGAAATTGAATTAATTGGTTGTGAATGTTGTTCTACGTATTTATTAATTTTCAAATTTGACACAAATTCATACGTTTTCAACTGTCCTCATTCATGCATTCACGGAGAAACGGCGTTGAAACCTTGATACGTTCTGGGTGTCAGCCTTCCAACGCACAGCATTCACACTGCAGTCTCTCCAGGAATCCCATTCTCTAGTTACTATAGGAGTCCCCATACTAAAAGGTGCCTGTTGAATGAAGGTGGAGTTCTCCTAACTCTCACACAAATGTATTTTAATAGATCCTTCTTTTATTCCACTTCATTAACAGTTTGCAACATCACCACATCATTGGATCAATTTAATTCACCTGTCTGGAAACCAAAAACAACTCTTTTGTTTTTTTAAATTCCTGACAGCTCCGATTCATAATTAAAACTATCGTGCACTTTTGAGATAAAAAATAATTCATATTTATTTAGTTATTAATTAAAGAAATGAATGTTTCCCTGTGATTACAGTTTACATAGATATCTGTTTTAATTTAATGACTTGGTCTTTCTATTAATTTGTTTCTCGCAAATGAATGGCAGACATTGCAAGAAAAAGCATAACTTTATTTCTGGATATCATAGCTTAGGCTCTGTTAATAAAAAGGCTCTTCATTTGTTTTCCTTGAAGCCGATAGTGGCTTTAACACCGATGTGTTGTTTTGTTCAGGGGGAGAAGGGAGAGCCTGGTCTGATCCTGGGGCCTGACGGGAGACCCCAGTACCTCGGTGGTTTGGCAGGACGGCCGGTAAAAACCTTTATGGATGACCAGATAATGAGCCAGGACGATGCATTCACTCATTTTTTCACAGCTGATATTGAATGACAGCATGTATCCTTCGTTTCTGTCCTCTTACTTTATGACCCAAGGATTTAAAGGTTAACCCTATATTTCCCATGTTTTTGTGTGTAAGTGACTGATGGGAACAACAGTCTTTGACATCGGTCCAGTAATGAGTTAGATCGCTGCAGTCGGCAGCGGAGAAACAAGCTAAAAAGTAAGTTAAAAGAACAATTGTGCATCTTCAATTTACGTCAACAAAAGGCTGAGATTAATATTCCGAGTGTCTGACAACATTATGGAAAGGATTTCTAATGAGGTCGACCTTTCTGTTAAAGAGTAAGATCCTTTTTTAAAGGTCGACAGAAACAAAATTCAAAGAAATTAAAAAAAACTATGAAAAGCCATTTTGGGTCGTCTTTCCACTTTTCCAATAATGATTGAAATAAACACATAGTTTACTGATTAACATGTAAAAATAGTTTGGCTCTATAGACGCTGAACGTGCGGTTTATTTAAATGAAGTCTGGTGGGTTGAGCTAGATGAGCTCGGAGCGGTTTGGGGTTAAAACAAAGATGATTTTACTGTTTTAAAAAAAGGTCCATCTCTGTAGGGATCCTTTCCATAATGTTGTCAGACAGAATAATAATAATAATCTGAGTCTGTCGGTGGCAACAACAGAACGTTTAGGTGACAAATTGACGATGCACATTTGCCCTACCGGGTTTCATCGCAGCCCGGTTACAGAACCAGTTTCAAAGGTTGCTGTTCCCATCAGGCACTTAGACCCAAAAACTGGAAAATAGGGTCCAAGTTGGAAAAAAAACAAAGTTACCCTTTAAGCGTATAAATAAGTGATTTTTAATTTTTGCCTAAAATGTCAGTGTTTACAGTACATGTGTATTTGTTTCCAGGGCGATAGTGGACCCCCTGGCCCTGTGGGACCTCCAGTGCGTACCATATTTTCAGTTGCCACATTTTGGGTGTTTTGCTGATAAAACATAGGCTATATGGTTCAGTATAATACACCTAAAGAATTTGATTTTTTTTCCTCCAGGGTCCCGCTGGTCCCACCGGCCATAAGGGAGAGATCGGGTTTCCAGGTAGACCGGTGAGTAGATTTCCTGCTACATTATTTAAACTTCTTCATTTAAAATGGTGCAAACACGTCCACACTAGCACTAAAGTAAGATATGTTTAATTTACACACACACGGGCTTTAATCTTGTTCATATTTATGTCAAAATGACAAAAGTTATCCATCTATCATCCATCCATCCATCCATGAGTCTGAATGTTGTGTTTTACTGTAGGGGCGACCCGGGCTGAACGGCGCCAGAGGAGAGAAGGGAGACTCAGGCTCTGCATCTGCATCTGGTTTCCCTGTGAGTATCACATGTTTTATGTTCTAATTTTTCCATTTTCAATGTTTCCTGTAGCAGTTACTACATCATTTTTTTTTTCACATTTTCTTTGTTCAACCGCAGCTAGCACTAGCTACGGTGCTCAGGTTGTTGATGGTAATTGTCGATTTTGTTTGATATGACAGATTGTAATTACATAAGTTATATATTGGCCAACCATTGAGCTAAAGCTATGCTTTCAGTCAGCTGTTGGCACTCGTCCCTAGACACGTGTATAGCAACAAAAAGGACGGGGGGGAGAGTCCACAAGCAGTCCCGACTATTTTGCCACATAGTGATGACCAGTGTTAATGATCAATTAACATTGTTTTTCAGAGGTGAGGATACATTGTTATTGTGGGTTTCTGATTCCTAATTCATACACTGTCATCTTTTTAATCTGGAAAGCACTTTGTGCTTAATGCCTGAAAAGTGCTGTATCGATTATCTGATTTATTATTGGTCCCATTTGCTCTTGAGCTTTATGATCACGCCATCGGCATGCAGTAACCAATATTTGTTGCTTTGTGCCAGGGTCTTCCAGGTCCACCGGGCCCCCCTGGACCTCCTGGACCCTCCGTTCCCAGCGACAGATTGGGAGTGAGTCCAGACACTAAAACGTTTAGTGCTTCGTCAGTTGTGTGTCATATTCAGTTAGGAAGTTTTGGAAAAGAGATGAATCACGTATTAATAGGTTTCTTATCTTATGCCTGTCCAGTAACTGATACGTCCGTTACACGCAGGCCGTTGCCAAATGAGTTGCTGCAAAGCTAATTAAGATTTTTTGATGGTCACATTGATTTTTATATTAATTTGGCTAAGGTGTTGCCCAAAGCCATATAATGGCTAAAATGTTACTACTTCTGGATGATAATCCTTGTTTTTATTATTTCAGGGATTGGAGGATTACTCCAGATATTACCAAGGTAAATTCCCTCCGCAGGATAAGGCCTTGGGATGAATCATCGGATTTTCGAAGGGGGTCCTTAAGACAGATAGACAGAAAATACAATCACACAAACACACAGCACTCCCAACGCCTGACTACTCCAACACCAACTGATTCCTTCCCCCAAAAAAAAAAAAATACAACTTTGCATACATCCCAATTGCGCTGCCATCTACAGTATATGCGCAAACGGGTGCCAATACGTTAAGGCAGAGAACAGTAAGAAACTATGAGAAATCAACAAGAATCGTGTCATGTCAAGTTGGAAGCAAGAGGGCCAAGAGTGGAAGAAAAGTTAAACGGAATAGTTTGACACGTATTTGTTTTCTTACAGAGAGTTAGATGAGAATATTGATTCAAATATGAAGCTGAAGCCAGCAAACGCTTAGCTTAGCATAAAGACTGGAAACGGGGGTTAAAAGCTAGCCTGGCTCTGCCAGAGCAGGGGGAATGAGAGGGGGAAACACCAGAGCAGAAAGAATGAGAGGGGGGAACACCAGAGCAGAAAGAATGAGAGGGGGGAACACCAGAGCAGGAAGAATGAGAGGGGGGAACACCAGAGCAGGAGGAATGAGAGGGAGAAACGTAGCAATGTGTAAATGTAGCCTTTGTCTCAAAGTCGGTAAATCTGCCAAATTCAGCTTTGAGTGTCACGTCGTGCGTTTTCCACTGAAGACACACACATCATTTTTCATCCTCAAGCTCTTTCCTTTTTACAGCAATTTCCCTCAGTACCAATAAAGTTTTATCCAATCTTAACGTGATACACTGTTGCTGTGCCTCCTGTTTGTAGCTCTTAAAGGAGAGAAAGGTGATCGTGGACTACCAGGGACACTTGAAATCCAAGGTAGCGCTCCCCTGTCTGTGCACGTGTTGAAGAAGCTGAAAAATAACAGTTTTATGTTTTCAGTGTGTACAAACTCAAAGCAAGGCATTTTGTTTGTGATCCAGGCGCGGGGGGGTCCATTGACATTTACACATTAAGGGTAAGCCTCAACTCGTTATCGATATACTATTAGCATCATTATGATTTTTGTTGAAATGTCTGGGATGCTTCTTCAATGTGTCCAGAATGAGTTGAAAGGTGAAACGGGCAGCCCAGGCTACAAAGGAGACAAAGGAGAACCAGGTGGAGGATATTACGACCCCCGCTACGGAGGGAGCGGAGTCGGAGCCCCAGGAGCGCCCGGGCCTCCCGTAAGATCTCAATAACCATGTTTCCATCCACACGGTTTCCAAATATATCGAAGTTCGATCTCCTCGCATTCGGCTTACGCGACAGACGCTGACGGAAACGGTACGTACCGAATAAATAATGAGCTGCGATTACGTCTCGGGTCATTTCACGGTTGCGACCCGCCACAAAACGAAGAAGTAGTTGGAGGTCGTTTCCTTCTTCTTCGCAGCGGGTGTCGACAAAGAAGGATACGGCGGACAAACGAGGAGTCGACAGACTTTAAATTTCTGAGTGAAATATAACTGCCATATGACATGCCGTAATGCGTCTGCATCGCCATAGCGATATCGCTGTTATTATATCAGCTGGCACGTAAGCTACAGGTTGTGCGCAACGCGATCCATTTCAGTGAAGTATTGTTAAATGTTTGCTTGAATGTTGTGCAGTGAATGGAAACCCCCGAAAAAAGTCTGAAATCTATACGAAGTACCAAGTGGACGGAAACGTTGTCAAAAACATGAAGCTTTACGGAGTCAGCTTAGAGTCAAAGAAATCAAAATCCGTCTGTCCTTGTCCCACCAGGGCCCAAGAGGCGACTCAGTCGTTGGCCCACCCGGCCCCCAGGGACCACCTGGTCAACCAGGAAGAGGCTACGATGGGCAACCCGGGCCACCGGGGCCGCCCGGACCCCCAGGATCGTCGTTACCCGGAAGTTACAGGGGCACACAGAGTGAGTTCTAATCATATACGCACACGCATATATTCAAGATTATGTCCGATTTCAGTGACGTGACCCTCTTTTGAATGGCAGCTATCAATATTCCCGGACCACCGGGACCACCCGGGGTGCCTGGACTACCTGGACAGTCATCAGGGGTGAGCAAACTTGTTTCCCGTCAGATTTGTCTGCTTTATTTTGTCATTATCTAACGACATTTTAAAGTACGGGGCGGCATACAGCATAGAAGATCTACTTAGAAATGTAGGAAATACTGGATAGGATAAAACAACACAATGTAACTCTGCTCCTGAATACAAATGTCACTGTCATTATAGCTGTAGGACAACAGGAGCCCTCCCCGGCTTGGTTTGAGTGTTTTTGTGTGTGTAGGTGACGGTGTTTAGGTCTTACGACACCATGACAGCCATTGCTAGGAGACAACCTGAGGGCTCTCTGGTGTACATCATCGAGCAAACCGATCTCTACTTACGGGTCCGAGATGGAATTCGTCAGGTCCAGGTAAAATACTCGCCCGTGTTCTGACGATAGATGACGAGATAAAAATGGTTCCACGTGTATTAATTGTTGTCTCCTTTTATTCAGCTTGGCAACTACATAGCTTTACCCAGTGATGACGTGAGTGTTATTTTTCCTTTTTTCCCTTCTGAAAGGTTAACCTAATTTCTTTCGTTTGTTCGACCTGGACCCTATTTATGTTTTTTGTTGAAGGGGCTGAACAACAATCTTTGGAATCGGTAAACCCACCAGACTCCTTGCATACAAACGGCAATTTTAGCATCGTAAATACACTTTATTCAAAGTCGACGGAAACAAAATAAAACTATGAAAAGCCGTTTTGGGTCGTCTTTCCCCTTTTCCAACCATCACAACTCTAGTTTTGGTTGAAACAAACGCACGGTTTACCCAACATGTGAAAATGTGTCAGCTCTGTACACGCTAAAAGTTTATTTAAATGGAGTGTGGTGGGTTTAGCCATAGCGACTTTAGAGCTGTTTCTGGTTCAACAGAGAGGATTTAACTATTAAAAAGGTCTATCTCTGTAGGGATCCTTGCCATAAGGATGTCAGACACTTGGAATATTAATCTGAGGCCGTCAGCGGCTCACGCCCCACAGAGTAACACTGCAGCCCGGTTCACGGCCGCGGGTCACAGCGTTCTCGCTTAATACCGGCCCAATGTTGAAGATTGTTACATCGGTGACTTTCACACCATAAACAGGAAAATAGGGTCCAGGTTTAAAAAAAAGAAACATTCCTCCTTAAGAACATACCATGCGCCCTGTTTTACAACATATCTTTGCACATGATTTTCAGGGTAATGAAGTTGCAGCTGTGGAGCCCCCACCAGTCGTACCCTACTCCCCAGACCACCACTCCAACACCGACACCCACCACTCCAACACCGACACCCACAACTCCCAAAGGCCCCCTGAGAGTCCGGTTCACCCCGGCTCCGGGCCCCAGTCCCACCTGGACCCTCGATACCCGTCAAACCCTGACCCCAGATACCCAAACCAACCTGATCCCCGATACCAACCCGACACGCGGTACCAGCCAGATCCTCGGTTCCCAGCACCCACGGATCCCAGGTTTCCAAGCTACTCGGAACGGATAAATCAACCAGACGGTAGGTATTCTGTCCACACGGCCCAGGAACACCCTGCGTACCCGGACACTCGCTACCCGGTCACCCCGCAGCGAAGACCACCGCCTCCTGTGCCCCGGACTCCAGTCCACCATCACACCTCAGGTCCCGGGGTAAGAGAGGCCACTTTTCCTTTTTTGTTGTTGCGATGAACCGTTTTTATTTTATTTTTAACATACAAAATATTCAACTTGCAACACGAACACGACCCCCACATCGAGAAAAGACGACACAGACCGTTTAACAGAATAGTAACAAAATAAATGACGATAAACATGTGTAAATGACAACACCGTAAGCCAATCGTACACAAAGCTTCTTAGGATCCCTCCAGAAAGTTCAGGTACTTTTCTCATTTTCTAGCGTTGTCGAACGGTGTGACAGTTACTGAGGCGTCGTATCGCTCTCGTTTGGTTGAGGGCTAACTCCTTTTATACCTTCCCCTCAGTAACCCCCGCTCCTACTATGCCCGCTTCTGCCGTATAATAACACCCGTTACTATCAGCGGGGCGGATGGTTAGGCCTATATTAAAAGGAGTTACTTTGATACTTCCCTGATTGAATAAATGCTAGATTTTCGATCCACACACAGCGATTCGCTAATTTAACACTTTAAAATTAATTATTAATTATTATTTCTAGTAATAATCAGTTTTGTTTCTTTTTACTAGAGACACACACACCCTTGCTAAATTTAAAGGGCCCCCGCCCGGATCAGGAAAACCGGAGACGAGGCAAGAGGCCTTTTCAGATTTTTACCCCAGACGTCCCCCGCTAACGGGCTCTTGTCCCCCTGTATATTTTAAGCACTGCCCGAGGGGATCTTTACAACCAATGATTTTTTTTAGTACTCACGGTCACGAACCGTTCCTCCCGGGGTCCCCGGAGGTCCCCTCCTTCTCAAGGACGCCCGCTAGCCTTCGTTGGTCGCCGGTCCGAGAGAGGCTAAGCGCTCGGTGGCTCTGACCGGCAGAGCGGATGGGGAATGCACTCCCACTAGGAGATAACAGGAGGTCTGACTGTCAATGTCGATCCCCGCCGGGCTGCAACTCGCCCAGGTGGTTAAAGAGGAGTCTTAACTGCCCTCACGGGAGGGAAACTTCTGCCCTCGGAAAGCCGAGGTGTGAGAGAAAGAAATTAAATGACTAAAATCAAGGAATACAAGTCTTTTGGTCTCCTAGCTCACAACAAGCTCAGGTAGTTTTATTATTTAGTGACTAATCAAAAAACAGGTACAAAATACAGAAATAATCCCTTCCCTTTCTGCCCTAAAAGCAAAGAGTATCAAAATCAGAGAATAAAAAAAACCCGATAAGTGGGTATGCTTTCGCTGAAGAGAGAGGCCACATCAACTCATATTTATACTCAAAGTCAAGGCTAAAAACCCTCCCTTCTGGATAACAGGGTATTTCCACCACTACGTAATCATGCAGGTGGCTGCCGCAGTGGACAGGTTCAGACCAGTTCCACTGTACAGTAAGTGTGACCCTTAGCACACTTAAAAATGTGCCAAAGGTCACACCCAACGAATATTATAAAGTTTCAACTGTTTCTAATATTTAGTTCATACTTTCATCAAGACAGTATATATCATGGGTTACATAGCACACTTTAAGCAGTATATATATATTTTAGCTGTGAGTTATACTTCAAGCAAATACATATATATATTTAGCTTTCAGCTTTGTGTTTCTTGGGTTTTCAACTGAACCTCCGTTCAACAGCGTAGACATCCAATCCGCGCCATCTCACGAGCCCACTCCTGGATTGAAGGTGGCACCCGTTCATCCTTTCAAAGTAATGTGTCCGGCTAGCGTTAAACCAGTCTGGACCCAGCTCGGCATGTGCTCATCCGTCCCCGCTAGGATTGACCCACCTCCCAGAACAAATAATCTCAGGCCGACTGAATCCCGGATCCCTGCAATCAGATATACGGTAGCACGTATCCCGGTCCAAAACCCCCGGACCTTATCACAGGACAAGAAGTAATTGGCCGTCCTCTGTTTTACTTTTCCAGAGAGACCGCTTCTAAACCATCACACTCAGATCTCTGCTCTGGAGTTTTATTTTAAAATGAAATATTAACACAGAGCCTGTCGGTGTTTCCCCAGCTCCACCTGATCGCGCTGAACGTCCCTCAGACGGGCGGGATGCGGGGCATCCGCGGCGCCGACTACCAGTGCTTCACTCAGGCTCAGGCCATCGGGATGAAGGGAACTTTCCGGGCCTTCCTGTCCGCCAAACTCCAGGATCTCCACAGCATCGTCCGCAGGGCCGACAGGGACCGTTTCCCAATAGTCAACCTGAAGGTAGCCAACAGAGTTTTTTTTTAGATAGATAGATAGATAGATAATACTTTATTCATCCAACAGCGGGGAAATTTCTTACAGTAGCATTCTCAACAATAACAGCAAAAACAAACAAAGAAAAGAAAAACAGGCAAACAGTAGACAATGAGCAGAAAGGTAGACTACTGAAGTAAAGCAAAGTGCGGTTGCAATAGTAAAAAAAAAAAAACTATTGCAGTGTAAGTAAGTGACGTTAAAATTAAATTGAATATGTAATTAAAGTAATAAAGCAAAAGTAGGTCACCATAATATAAGTTATATTCACCTGTGACCATAAATAATATTGAAAAAGTAAGTACTTGTAATGGAAAAATATAAATACAGATAAAGATATACAGAAAGTGTGTGGATTAAATGAAAAACAGGAAACAGAAACTACAACATTATCAGGCGGTGCAGGTGTTGTAGAGTCTGGCAGCGGCCGGGACGAAGGACCTGCGGTACCTCTCCTTACACCGTGGGGGTATCAGTCTGCTGCTGATACCCCCCCCTCCCGCAGACCACAGCATAAAGGATGGCAGAGGCCACCACAGAGTTATAAAAAGTCCCGAGGAGAGTTCTGCACACTCCAAAGGACCCGAGTCTCCTCAGCAGATGGAGGGCTCTGGCCCTTCTTGTATAGAGCATGGGTGTTATCAGTCCAGTTCAGTTTGTTGTTTAGGTGAACACCCAGGAATCTGGAGCTCTGCGCTACCTCGATGTCCGTTCCCTGGATGCTCACCGGTGAGAAATGGGATGATTTCAACAATATAGCTAGGGTTTAGCTGATGCGGGTTGGGGGATGAGGGATGAGGTGTATGCATCTTTGATGTTAGCATACAGTAAATCCAAAGTTGTGACACCTCTGGTGTGGCAATTAACATACTGGGTGAAGGTGGGGAGAGCAGAGGACAGGGAAGCATGATTGAAGTCCCCGGAGATGAGGAGAAGGGAATGGGGGTGCTGGTTTTGAAGTTGAGACGCGACAGTGGGAATCTGATCTGTAGCTTCAGCGGGGGGGATGTACACGGTCACAGCGATAACCTGTGAGAACTTCCTCGGGAGGTAGTATGGCCGCATGCTAACCGCTAACAGCTCCAAGTCTCTGGCACAGAGTTGCTCCTTCACACCGACGTGTCCCGGGTGGCACCACCTATCGTTCACAAACACACGGTAAACGTGGTTTGTACCGTCTTCTCCGCTCCCTGCGCTTCACACCCGCTCCGCACCCTCTGCTCCTTCTCCGTAACTCGTTTGGAATCTCCCGCCGCTCCCCACAGAGAAGGGGTGCGTGGCGCAGGGCTAACAGCTGATCCCGGGCGTAGAACAACGGGGCCGTCGATGAGCGGGGCGCTTTGTTGGATGAGGTTCCCGTAGCCGTACCAAAAAGTTCCGAAAACGGCAAGAGACAAGCTACGAATGTAACAATTGTAACAAAGTGTGTTGACGTGACAACGAAAAAATAGAGAAAAACAAAAACACCGTAAAAACACTAAAAAGATGTAGAAAAATGCAGAGCTACTGTAACGAGCTGCTACTCGAGCGGCGCCATCTTGATTATAACCAGTTGGCTCGGCACAGCACAAATATCTGAACCGATACCGAACGGCTTCGCTCGCATCTTTCTCCGCCGCCGTCACGGAACTACGACTCTAACTAGCGCACGACCTCCACGTCATCGTTCGATCGGACCGGTAAAGTTTGGCAAGAGAAAACCCGCAAATGTACCGCAAACCCAAACGTAGTACTGAAATACGGGGCGGAGCCAGGCTAGTGAAAAGATGGAGGCAGAAATGAGCACGTTGAAAGTAGTCGGTAGCTCCAGCTCCATCTCATCAGCGGCAGTCTGTAGTTTAGTTATCCGAGAACAGGGGGTCAGAGGCTTCTGATCTTTGTACCGATGGTGTCGTCTCTCCTTTGTCAGGACGAGGTTCTGTTTGACAGCTGGGAAGCCATCTTCAACGGCGGCAGGATGAAGGACAACGTGCCGATCTACTCCTTCGACGGCAAAGACGTTCTCAGGGACGACACATGGTGAGCCGACTGACATTTCTAATAATAGAGTTGGAAAGTTTGTGACTGCCAGCAGGCGCTTGTTTTGTTGCGGCATTCTAGTGTGGCTTTATCTTTTAACGATTACTTTTTGGGCACGTTGGGCCTTTACGAGACGGGAAAGGGGAGAGAGGAATCAAAACGAGTTATCTCAGGACACTGTACAGATAGAGTAGGTCTAGACCACACTCTTATCATTTACAAAGCCCAAATAATTCCAGTCATTGCATTTAGTGCAACAGTGGTGAGGAAAAACTCTTTTTAGGGAGAAACCTGGGGATAAACAGTGGCACTAACAGTTACAGTAAAGATATAGAAGTAGCAGTTGTAGGCAGGGAATCGGAATGATTAAATCAAAACAATGCCCGACCCTACTAAAAAAAACAAAAGTATGCGTTAAAACTATTCATGCCGATCTTCCTGTTCCCCCCCCCAGGCCAGATAAGATGACGTGGCACGGGTCGACCGGCAGCGGGCAGGCGCACGCCGACAGCTACTGCGAGATGTGGCGCGTGGGCGAGCGGGCGCTGAGCGGCATGGCTTCGTCGCTGCAGAGCGGCAGCCTGCTCCAGCAGAGCTCCAGCAGCTGCTCCAACTCCTACGTGGTGCTGTGCATCGAGAACAGCTACGTGGGCCACGCCAAGAGATAGACACACACACACACTTTTCCATCTATTGTAAATAAGGTTTTTTCTTAGGAATAATTAGTTTGTTTGTTTGTTAGCCTCTCCTATAGCGTACGGTGCTACACGGGATTCTACCACATGTTAACGGCTGCACGATGATGGCCAAAATGATGATTATTTGGTCATTTGAACCAAAACTAATTTTGTTGTAACATAGGCTATTTATAACTGCTTTCACATCCATGTTATGCCACATTCCTCTTACGTTGAAGACGTATGCCCGTTATCTACGGACGAAATATCAACGGGGATTTCGGTTCGTCGTTACGGCCCCGCTTGCATGTCTGCGCTGCAGAAACACTCATAACGTTACCCGCCGTGTAACGCGTTAACTACAGTAGGAACTAGATTAACGAGGCTAAAATGCAAAAACCGAAAAATAACTCCACGGACCGCCGCAGGAGAGATCCAAACACGGGCACGGCTTTACAGAAGGAATAGGTCACGTTAAAAAAAAACGGAATGCCGCATCTGCTTGACGATCCCATTTAGCAACAATGAAATAGACATTAGATGAACAGAGAAATTGATCTGTCTAGATAAAACAGATGTTGACAAAGTTTCTTTTTGGGGACATTGTTTGAAATTGGGAGGAAAAAAAGAAACTGTCCAAATGACTGAAAAAACACCGAGTCCCACCGAGCGGAAAGTCAAAACAAATGCCTCCGCCCTGCCATGTTGGAAATTCCGATGGATTCCGATTGGCTGTCGGTGTTTCTATCGTTGATCAAACGCCGTCGTGGTGCGGACTCTGCCGTCCGCTCGAGTTCCTAGTCGTTGTTTGGGACTCGTCGGCCAATAGTCGCCACGGATATGAAATGGGCGCTGGATGGTAAAGGCCAGTTTTGAGAGGCGTTGGGATTCAGAACCGACGACTACGTTTACATGCGCTTAATATTCAGTATTTAGCCCTTATTCCGACGCTAATAAAGTTCCACTAAATATTAAGCGAGAACGCCGCGAACCCTCTGCGGCAAATGCGCATCGTCAACCAAACCGAAACGGCTTTCGTCATTTGATTTGATATAGTTTTTTGACTTTGAAGCGCGTATTATGTTTCAAATTACTGTCTTTAGGGAACGCAATTTCTCGGATGTTCCTCTTTAACGGAAAGGTCGACCTCCTTAGAAATACATCCCGTAATGTCGTCAGCCACGCGAAATTTTAATCCGAGGCGGTCAGCGGCAAAGCAAACCGAAGCCCGACGACCGACCTGCCTAGGAACTGTTTTTCTCGTCTTCCCGCGTGTAACCAAAGAACTCGTTAACATTCCAAAGCAACAACTTTAGTACCTGAAAAGCAGCGTTGCGTATGAAACGTTTACTTTTTTAAACTAGTTTTACTTAACACCGACGGAACCTGTAACCTACGGCACTTGACTTTTTGTTTTGCTACTTTTGTACGTTTAGCAGTAACAAAGGGATATTTATTTTGTAGAAAGCGTGCATTTTCTAGAATGTACGACACGAATAACATTTCCACATCAGATGCGCTTGTCGACGCACCGTTTTCCTCGACGCGTTTGCGTACGGATGTCTGCATAGGATTTGGCCGTAGCTCTTTGTCTATGCACCGTAGCGGAAACGGAGGACGCGGGGACGTTTCGTGTGCCGTAACAACTGCAATAATAATTGAAATATTAGCTGTTTCTCTCCATTTTTGAAATGTTGCATCTCTTTGAATAAACCTGTGTGGAACATTGTCAGCCGATGTCGTGGTGCCTATTTTAAGCTGTCGCCGCGACTCTTTCTACACGGGTCGGCTTGTGGCCCGGAGGTAAAACGGTCGCCCCGCAAAGCGTCCCTGTACCTTATTTTTCGACACACTATGCTATGACTTTTTTGACATATTATATTATAACTTTTATGACTCGTTTTGAAATACTATGCAATGATTTTTTTAATTTATCCGACATACTATAGGCTACTATGATTTTCTTTGGACATACACTATGACTATTTTATTTTTTTTACTTTTTTCTACATACTATATTATTACTTTTATGACATATTATACTATAACTTTTTTGATCATTTTTTCCGACATACTATGACTTTGTTCAACATACTATAACTTGTTTTGACATGTACTATGACTATCACTTTTTACAATATGCTATGATATATTTTTTTTTGAACAGACTATACTTGAATATTTTTGTTTTACTTTTTCCAACAGAATATACTATGACGTTTTGGATAGACGATACTATATCCCATGGAACCTCAAATGAAGTTAAACCAACCAACCAAAACTAATAACTTTAACTTGTGATGGAGTATTTTAACAGTGTGGTATTAGTACTTTTACTTGGGTAAATTATCCAGACCAGGACCCCCCACCCCTCATAGAGCGGCCACCGAAGTTGCCTTTTCTGTAGCTTTTCCAAGTTTAGTTCCCAAACAATAAATTAACGGGATGAAAAGACAAACGCAGCACCTCACGCCAGCTGTCGAATTGCAAGCTGCAAAAATATTTTGGAAAAAGCAACTAAAACGTTATTTGCAGAGCTAAGAATACACACGGCTTCCACCGAGGCAAGCAAAGATTTGAATTGCAATGTGCCGAAACAACTGCCGACCGAGTCAATTCTCCAGTGTTTGCCGTCACTTTACTGACTGTTTATGACATATTATACTATGACTTTTATCATTTTTCTAACATGCTACGCATCTGTGTGTTTACCGTGTTGCCCCATTGGACGTTTTAGTTCTTTGAGCTGGAAGAGGCGTCCCTGAGGAGCAGCAACCTTTTTTAACTTTTCGACGCACTATACTATGTTTAGTTTAATTTGCCTGTCAATGTATTGTTTTTCACACAGAACGCAAATATTATGCGCCGATAAAGCAACTAAGTATTTTCCCGAAAAGAGGTTGCTTTCTCTGAGCTATTGCGACGAAAAAAGTCACGAAAACCCAAATGCCGATCGGTCGAGCGCAAAGGCTTTGAAATCATCGGTGGCAGCTTGAGAAAGTTCCCTCCAGGCTAAAGTTAAATTAAAAGAGGAATAAAAAAACATGTTTTGGAAATTGATCGTAATGGCTTAATTTAAAAAAAAGGAAAATCCAAACTTTTAAGGACACAAATTTTCTTTGCGAATGAATAATGTATCATAACTAAATAAATGTTTTTCCTTAAAATACGGGGGGGGCATAAGCATACACCCCCCCTGTGTTAAATTCCCATAGAAGCAGGCCGATTTTTATTATTAAAGGCCAGTGATTACACGGATCGGGATACTGCGCATCCTGACGGAGTTCCTCGGCCCGTGGAATTAAAATAACCTTCACCGTACCTAGAGATCGGCACGGGGAACTTTCCGTAAGATCATCTCTCAACGCCAATCAAACCAGCTATTAGGCTAAGCGAAATAACATTGGTGTCCTTAAAAGGTCGGCTTTTTCAAAAAATGTTAACGAAGGCATTGCGATCGATTTCCAAAAGATGTTTTATTTATTTGTCTTTTTAATCAACTTTAGCACGGGTGTGTAAACTGTCTCAAACCAGTGTAGATATTTGGCGTGAGGTCCAGAAAGAAATAAACATTACGAAAACAAAGTCTGAATTTGTAATTCACAGAACAAGACACCGCCATTACTTTGAGGGTGCCAGACCTTGTAGCCGTGAGACTAAGAAGCGGCGATTCTTTTGCAGATATGTCGCTATAAAATCTCCAGATGGTCATAATAGAACCGACCCCGTCAAAATAAATGAGACATTTTATCCGACTCTGTAGGAATCTGAGGTTACCTCGTCACCAGCAATCGGGCTCCTCTCCCGTGAAACCAGGTTCCAGCCCGGGTCCAGGAGGCAGACACCGTCTTTTTCTCTAACCCCCAACCGCGGTTTTTCTTCATCTCTGTCGCCCGGCATCAATAAGTAGCCAACGAGCAGCATTAAGAAGAACGGGCGCGTTGGGAAAGCCGGCTACGTTGCTCACGGCAACCGCACCACGAGGAGAACGCCGGGGGACCACGGACGGCCATCCCAGTACACGTCATTTAAACGGAGGAGCATGTTTTTTCTATTGATCAGAAAGTCATATTCTAGTATGTTGACAAAAGTTGTAGAATAAGCAATCGAGTGGCTTTTTTTGACACTCAACTTTCCCGTGTCCAATTTTAACAGTTGAAGCAAAAAGCTCAAACACATGTATGGATTGTAGAATTTGAAAGTGTGTCAGGTGTGATGGTTGTACAATGTTGGTTTGAAGAACGTGGGTTCAAGAGCTGCAATAAGCTCTTGCAAAATTGAAACACACCCCAACAGTCAATTGAATATGAGACTGTTTGGAAGACCTTGAGCTGCCTATTCCAAAGTAATCATTGAAAGTCATTGCACATGTTAAAAAGAAATCCTAGTAAAGTATGTGGGAAATAAGTCACTGTAGAGTGATACCACGTTGGCTTGAAGAACACAGGGTTGCGGGTTCAAGCACTTGTAAATCAAATTGATGTGAGAATAGATGACAGAGTTAGGGTAGAGGTTATTGGCAAGTCACGAAATGATGCAGGGTTCACTACCAGGGAGATGTCTGCACTAAATATCAAGATTAGTGGAGTCACTATGGGGATAGGGGAAAGAGATGTGTTCAAGCCTCATGATGTGCAATGACATGGGAATGCAACAACTGCTGGGGAGGAACATGATGAAGTAGGAGAGTACTCTTGTCTACTCTTGTGGGGGAGAGTACTCTTGTCTACTCTTGTGGGGGAGAGTACTCTTGTCTACTCTTGTGGGGGAGAGTACTCTTGTCTACTCTTGTGGGGGAGAGTACTCTTGTCTACTCTTGTCTACTCTTGTCTACTCTTGTCTACTCTTGTGGGGGAGAGTACTCTTGTCTACTCTTGTCTACTCTTGTCTACTCTTGTGGGGGAGAGTACTCTTGTCTACTCTTGTGGGGGAGAGTACTCTTGTCTACTCTTGTGGGGGAGAGTACTCTTGTCTACTCTTGTGGGGGAGAGTACTCTTGTCTACTCTTGTGGGGGAGAGTACTCTTGTCTACTCTTGTCTACTCTTGTCTACTCTTGTGGGGGAGAGTACTCTTGTCTACTCTTGTGGGGGAGAGTACTCTTGTCTACTCTTGTGGGGGAGAGTACTCTTGTCTACTCTTGTCTACTCTTGTCTACTCTTGTCTACTCTTGTGGGGGAGAGTACTCTTGTCTACTCTTGTCTACTCTTGTCTACTCTTGTCTACTCTTGTCTACTCTTGTGGGGAGAGTACTCTTGTCTACTCTTGTCTACTCTTGTGGGGGAGAGTACTCTTGTCTACTCTTGTCTACTCTTGTCTACTCTTGTGGGGAGAGTACTCTTGTCTACTCTTGTGGGGAGAGTACTCTTGTCTACTCTTGTGGGGAGAGTACTCTTGTCTACTCTTGTGGGGAGAGTACTCTTGTCTACTCTTGTCTACTCTTGTCTACTCTTGTCTACTCTTGTCTACTCTTGTGGGGAGAGTACTCTTGTCTACTCTTGTCTACTCTTGTCTACTCTTGTCTACTCTTGTCTACTCTTGTGGGGAGAGTACTCTTGTCTACTCTTGTCTACTCTTGTCTACTCTTGTGGGGGAGAGTACTCTTGTCTACTCTTGTCTACTCTTGTCTACTCTTGTGGGGGAGAGTACTCTTGTCTACTCTTGTCTACTCTTGTCTACTCTTGTGGGGGAGAGTACTCTTGTCTACTCTTGTGGGGGAGAGTACTCTTGTCTACTCTTGTCTACTCTTGTCTACTCTTGTCTACTCTTGTGGGGAGAGTACTCTTGTCTACTCTTGTCTACTCTTGTCTACTCTTGTGGGGGAGAGTACTCTTGTCTACTCTTGTCTACTCTTGTGGGGGAGAGTACTCTTGTCTACTCTTGTCTACTCTTGTCTACTCTTGTCTACTCTTGTGGGGGAGAGTACTCTTGTCTACTCTTGTGGGGGAGAGTACTCTTGTCTACTCTTGTCTACTCTTGTCTACTCTTGTCTACTCTTGTGGGGGAGAGTACTCTTGTCTACTCTTGTCTACTCTTGTCTACTCTTGTGGGGGAGAGTACTCTTGTCTACTCTTGTCTACTCTTGTCTACTCTTGTCTACTCTTGTGGGGAGAGTACTCTTGTCTACTCTTGTCTACTCTTGTCTACTCTTGTGGGGAGAGTACTCTTGTCTACTCTTGTCTACTCTTGTCTACTCTTGTGGGGAGAGTACTCTTGTCTACTCTTGTCTACTCTTGTCTACTCTTGTGGGGAGAGTACTCTTGTCTACTCTTGTCTACTCTTGTCTACTCTTGTCTACTCTTGTCTACTCTTGTCTACTCTTGTGGGGAGAGTACTCTTGTCTACTCTTGTCTACTCTTGTCTACTCTTGTCTACTCTTGTCTACTCTTGTGGGGAGAGTACTCTTGTCTACTCTTGTCTACTCTTGTCTACTCTTGTCTACTCTTGTGGGGGAGAGTACTCTTGTCTACTCTTGTCTACTCTTGTCTACTCTTGTGGGGAGAGTACTCTTGTCTACTCTTGTCTACTCTTGTCTACTCTTGTGGGGGAGAGTACTCTTGTCTACTCTTGTCTACTCTTGTCTACTCTTGTGGGGAGAGTACTCTTGTCTACTCTTGTCTACTCTTGTCTACTCTTGTCTACTCTTGTCTACTCTTGTGGGGAGAGTACTCTTGTCTACTCTTGTCTACTCTTGTCTACTCTTGTGGGGGAGAGTACTCTTGTCTACTCTTGTCTACTCTTGTCTACTCTTGTCTACTCTTGTCTACTCTTGTCTACTCTTGTGGGGGAGAGTACTCTTGTCTACTCTTGTCTACTCTTGTCTACTCTTGTGGGGGAGAGTACTCTTGTCTACTCTTGTCTACTCTTGTCTACTCTTGTCTACTCTTGTCTACTCTTGTGGGGAGAGTACTCTTGTCTACTCTTGTCTACTCTTGTCTACTCTTGTCTACTCTTGTCTACTCTTGTCTACTCTTGTGGGGGAGAGTACTCTTGTCTACTCTTGTCTACTCTTGTCTACTCTTGTCTACTCTTGTCTACTCTTGTGGGGAGAGTACTCTTGTCTACTCTTGTCTACTCTTGTCTACTCTTGTCTACTCTTGTCTACTCTTGTGGGGAGAGTACTCTTGTCTACTCTTGTCTACTCTTGTCTACTCTTGTCTACTCTTGTCTACTCTTGTCTACTCTTGTGGGGGAGAGTACTCTTGTCTACTCTTGTCTACTCTTGTCTACTCTTGTCTACTCTTGTCTACTCTTGTCTACTCTTGTGGGGAGAGTACTCTTGTCTACTCTTGTCTACTCTTGTCTACTCTTGTCTACTCTTGTCTACTCTTGTGGGGGAGAGTACTCTTGTCTACTCTTGTCTACTCTTGTCTACTCTTGTCTACTCTTGTGGGGGAGAGTACTCTTGTCTACTCTTGTCTACTCTTGTCTACTCTTGTGGGGGAGAGTACTCTTGTCTACTCTTGTCTACTCTTGTCTACTCTTGTGGGGGAGAGTACTCTTGTCTACTCTTGTCTACTCTTGTCTACTCTTGTGGGGGAGAGTACTCTTGTCTACTCTTGTCTACTCTTGTCTACTCTTGTCTACTCTTGTCTACTCTTGTGGGGGAGAGTACTCTTGTCTACTCTTGTCTACTCTTGTCTACTCTTGTGGGGGAGAGTACTCTTGTCTACTCTTGTCTACTCTTGTCTACTCTTGTGGGGAGAGTACTCTTGTCTACTCTTGTCTACTCTTGTCTACTCTTGTGGGGAGAGTACTCTTGTCTACTCTTGTCTACTCTTGTCTACTCTTGTGGGGAGAGTACTCTTGTCTACTCTTGTCTACTCTTGTCTACTCTTGTCTACTCTTGTCTACTCTTGTGGGGAGAGTACTCTTGTCTACTCTTGTCTACTCTTGTCTACTCTTGTGGGGAGAGTACTCTTGTCTACTCTTGTCTACTCTTGTCTACTCTTGTCTACTCTTGTGGGGAGAGTACTCTTGTCTACTCTTGTCTACTCTTGTCTACTCTTGTCTACTCTTGTCTACTCTTGTCTACTCTTGTGGGGAGAGTACTCTTGTCTACTCTTGTCTACTCTTGTCTACTCTTGTCTACTCTTGTCTACTCTTGTCTACTCTTGTGGGGAGAGTACTCTTGTCTACTCTTGTCTACTCTTGTCTACTCTTGTGGGGAGAGTACTCTTGTCTACTCTTGTCTACTCTTGTCTACTCTTGTCTACTCTTGTCTACTCTTGTGGGGAGAGTACTCTTGTCTACTCTTGTCTACTCTTGTCTACTCTTGTCTACTCTTGTCTACTCTTGTCTACTCTTGTGGGGAGAGTACTCTTGTCTACTCTTGTCTACTCTTGTCTACTCTTGTCTACTCTTGTCTACTCTTGTGGGGAGAGTACTCTTGTCTACTCTTGTCTACTCTTGTCTACTCTTGTCGGGGAGAGTACTCTTGTCTACTCTTGTCTACTCTTGTCTACTCTTGTCTACTCTTGTGGGGAGAGTACTCTTGTCTACTCTTGTCTACTCTTGTCTACTCTTGTGGGGGAGAGTACTCTTGTCTACTCTTGTCTACTCTTGTCTACTCTTGTCTACTCTTGTCTACTCTTGTCTACTCTTGTGGGGGAGAGTACTCTTGTCTACTCTTGTCTACTCTTGTCTACTCTTGTCTACTCTTGTCTACTCTTGTCTACTCTTGTGGGGGAGAGTACTCTTGTCTACTCTTGTCTACTCTTGTCTACTCTTGTGGGGGAGAGTACTCTTGTCTACTCTTGTCTACTCTTGTGGGGGAGAGTACTCTTGTCTACTCTTGTCTACTCTTGTCTACTCTTGTCTACTCTTGTCTACTCTTGTGGGGAGAGTACTCTTGTCTACTCTTGTCTACTCTTGTCTACTCTTGTCTACTCTTGTCTACTCTTGTGGGGGAGAGTACTCTTGTCTACTCTTGTCTACTCTTGTCTACTCTTGTCTACTCTTGTCTGGGAGAGTACTCTTGTCTACTCTTGTCTACTCTTGTCTACTCTTGTGGGGGAGAGTACTCTTGTCTACTCTTGTCTACTCTTGTCTACTCTTGTCTACTCTTGTCTACTCTTGTCTACTCTTGTGGGGAGAGTACTCTTGTCTACTCTTGTCTACTCTTGTCTACTCTTGTGGGGAGAGTACTCTTGTCTACTCTTGTCTACTCTTGTCTACTCTTGTCTACTCTTGTCTACTCTTGTCTACTCTTGTGGGGAGAGTACTCTTGTCTACTCTTGTCTACTCTTGTCTACTCTTGTCTACTCTTGTCTACTCTTGTCTACTCTTGTGGGGAGAGTACTCTTGTCTACTCTTGTCTACTCTTGTCTACTCTTGTCTACTCTTGTGGGGAGAGTACTCTTGTCTACTCTTGTCTACTCTTGTCTACTCTTGTCTACTCTTGTCTACTCTTGTCTACTCTTGGGGAGAGTACTCTTGTCTACTCTTGTCTACTCTTGTCTACTCTTGTCTACTCTTGTGGGGAGAGTACTCTTGTCTACTCTTGTCTACTCTTGTCTACTCTTGTCTACTCTTGTCTACTCTTGTCTACTCTTGTGGGGAGAGTACTCTTGTCTACTCTTGTCTACTCTTGTCTACTCTTGTCTACTCTTGTCTACTCTTGTCTACTCTTGTCTACTCTTGTGGGGAGAGTACTCTTGTCTACTCTTGTCTACTCTTGTCTACTCTTGTCTACTCTTGTCTACTCTTGTCTACTCTTGTGGGGAGAGTACTCTTGTCTACTCTTGTCTACTCTTGTCTACTCTTGTCTACTCTTGTCTACTCTTGTCTACTCTTGTGGGGAGAGTACTCTTGTCTACTCTTGTCTACTCTTGTCTACTCTTGTCTACTCTTGTCTACTCTTGTCTACTCTTGTGGGGAGAGTACTCTTGTCTACTCTTGTCTACTCTTGTCTACTCTTGTCTACTCTTGTGGGGAGAGTACTCTTGTCTACTCTTGTCTACTCTTGTCTACTCTTGTCTACTCTTGTGGGAGAGTACTCTTGTCTACTCTTGTCTACTCTTGTCTACTCTTGTCTACTCTTGTCTACTCTTGTCTACTCTTGTCTACTCTTGTGGGGAGAGTACTCTTGTCTACTCTTGTCTACTCTTGTCTACTCTTGTCTACTCTTGTCTACTCTTGTCTACTCTTGTCTACTCTTGTGGGGAGAGTACTCTTGTCTACTCTTGTCTACTCTTGTCTACTCTTGTCTACTCTTGTCGGGGAGAGTACTCTTGTCTACTCTTGTCTACTCTTGTCTACTCTTGTCTACTCTTGTCTACTCTTGTCTACTCTTGTGGGGGAGAGTACTCTTGTCTACTCTTGTCTACTCTTGTCTACTCTTGTCTACTCTTGTCTACTCTTGTCTACTCTTGTCTACTCTTGTCGGGGAGAGTACTCTTGTCTACTCTTGTCTACTCTTGTCTACTCTTGTCTACTCTTGTCTACTCTTGTCTACTCTTGTCTACTCTTGTGGGGAGAGTACTCTTGTCTACTCTTGTCTACTCTTGTCTACTCTTGTCTACTCTTGTGGGGGAGAGTACTCTTGTCTACTCTTGTCTACTCTTGTCTACTCTTGTGGGGGAGAGTACTCTTGTCTACTCTTGTCTACTCTTGTGGGGGAGAGTACTCTTGTCTACTCTTGTCTACTCTTGTCTACTCTTGTCTACTCTTGTCTACTCTTGTGGGGAGAGTACTCTTGTCTACTCTTGTCTACTCTTGTCTACTCTTGTGGGGAGAGTACTCTTGTCTACTCTTGTCTACTCTTGTCTACTCTTGTCTACTCTTGTCTACTCTTGTGGGGGAGAGTACTCTTGTCTACTCTTGTCTACTCTTGTCTACTCTTGTGGGGTGAGTACTCTTGTCTACTCTTGTCTACTCTTGTCTACTCTTGTCTACTCTTGTCTACTCTTGTGGGGAGAGTACTCTTGTCTACTCTTGTCTACTCTTGTCTACTCTTGTGGGGAGAGTACTCTTGTCTACTCTTGTCTACTCTTGTCTACTCTTGTGGGGAGAGTACTCTTGTCTACTCTTGTCTACTCTTGTCTACTCTTGTCTACTCTTGTCGGGGAGAGTACTCTTGTCTACTCTTGTCTACTCTTGTCTACTCTTGTCGGGGAGAGTACTCTTGTCTACTCTTGTCTACTCTTGTCTACTCTTGTCGGGGAGAGTACTCTTGTCTACTCTTGTCTACTCTTGTCTACTCTTGTCGGGGAGAGTACTCTTGTCTACTCTTGTCTACTCTTGTCTACTCTTGTCGGGGAGAGTACTCTTGTCTACTCTTGTCTACTCTTGTCTACTCTTGTGGGGAGAGTACTCTTGTCTACTCTTGTCTACTCTTGTCTACTCTTGTGGGGAGAGTACTCTTGTCTACTCTTGTCTACTCTTGTCTACTCTTGTGGGGAGAGTACTCTTGTCTACTCTTGTCTACTCTTGTCTACTCTTGTGGGGAGAGTACTCTTGTCTACTCTTGTCTACTCTTGTCTACTCTTGTCTACTCTTGTGGGGAGAGTACTCTTGTCTACTCTTGTCTACTCTTGTGGGGAGAGTACTCTTGTCTACTCTTGTCTACTCTTGTCTACTCTTGTGGGGAGAGTACTCTTGTCTACTCTTGTCTACTCTTGTCTACTCTTGTGGGGAGAGTACTCTTGTCTACTCTTGTCTACTCTTGTCTACTCTTGTGGGAGAGTACTCTTGTCTACTCTTGTCTACTCTTGTCTACTCTTGTGGGGGAGAGTACTCTTGTCTACTCTTGTCTACTCTTGTGGGAGAGTACTCTTGTCTACTCTTGTCTACTCTTGTCTACTCTTGTCTACTCTTGTCTACTCTTGTGGGGAGAGTACTCTTGTCTACTCTTGTGGGGAGAGTACTCTTGTCTACTCTTGTCTACTCTTGTCTACTCTTGTGGGGGAGAGTACTCTTGTCTACTCTTGTCTACTCTTGTGGGGGAGTACTCTTGTCTACTCTTGTCTACTCTTGTGGGGGAGTACTCTTGTCTACTCTTGTCTACTCTTGTCTACTCTTGTGGGGGAGAGTACTCTTGTCTACTCTTGTGGGGGAGAGTACTCTTGTCTACTCTTGTGGGGAGAGTACTCTTGTCTACTCTTGTCTACTCTTGTGGGGAGAGTACTCTTGTCTACTCTTGTCTACTCTTGTGGGGAGAGTACTCTTGTCTACTCTTGTCTACTCTTGTCTACTCTTGTCTACTCTTGTGGGGAGAGTACTCTTGTCTACTCTTGTCTACTCTTGTGGGGGAGAGTACTCTTGTCTACTCTTGTCTACTCTTGTCTACTCTTGTGGGGAGAGTACTCTTGTCTACTCTTGTCTACTCTTGTCTACTCTTGTCTACTCTTGTCTACTCTTGTGGGGAGAGTACTCTTGTCTACTCTTGTCTACTCTTGTCTACTCTTGTGGGGAGAGTACTCTTGTCTACTCTTGTCTACTCTTGTCTACTCTTGTCTACTCTTGTCTACTCTTGTGGGGGAGAGTACTCTTGTCTACTCTTGTCTACTCTTGTCTACTCTTGTGGGGGAGAGTACTCTTGTCTACTCTTGTCTACTCTTGTCTACTCTTGTCTACTCTTGTCGGGGAGAGTACTCTTGTCTACTCTTGTCTACTCTTGTCTACTCTTGTCGGGGAGAGTACTCTTGTCTACTCTTGTCTACTCTTGTCTACTCTTGTCGGGGAGAGTACTCTTGTCTACTCTTGTCTACTCTTGTCTACTCTTGTCTACTCTTGTCGGGGAGAGTACTCTTGTCTACTCTTGTCTACTCTTGTCTACTCTTGTCGGGGAGAGTACTCTTGTCTACTCTTGTCTACTCTTGTCTACTCTTGTGGGGGAGAGTACTCTTGTCTACTCTTGTCGGGGAGAGTACTCTTGTCTACTCTTGTCTACTCTTGTCTACTCTTGTGGGGGAGAGTACTCTTGTCTACTCTTGTCTACTCTTGTCTACTCTTGTGGGGAGAGTACTCTTGTCTACTCTTGTCTACTCTTGTCTACTCTTGTGGGGAGAGTACTCTTGTCTACTCTTGTCTACTCTTGTCTACTCTTGTCTACTCTTGTCGGGGAGAGTACTCTTGTCTACTCTTGTCTACTCTTGTCTACTCTTGTGGGGGAGAGTACTCTTGTCTACTCTTGTCTACTCTTGTGGGGGTGAGTACTCTTGTCTACTCTTGTCTACTCTTGTCTACTCTTGTGGGGGAGAGTACTCTTGTCTACTCTTGTCTACTCTTGTGGGGAGAGTACTCTTGTCTACTCTTGTCTACTCTTGTCTACTCTTGTGGGGGAGAGTACTCTTGTCTACTCTTGTCTACTCTTGTCTACTCTTGTCTACTCTTGTCGGGGAGAGTACTCTTGTCTACTCTTGTCTACTCTTGTCTACTCTTGTCGGGGAGAGTACTCTTGTCTACTCTTGTCTACTCTTGTCTACTCTTGTCGGGGAGAGTACTCTTGTCTACTCTTGTCTACTCTTGTCTACTCTTGTCGGGGAGAGTACTCTTGTCTACTCTTGTCTACTCTTGTCTACTCTTGTCGGGAGAGTACTCTTGTCTACTCTTGTCTACTCTTGTCTACTCTTGTCGGGAGAGTACTCTTGTCTACTCTTGTCTACTCTTGTCTACTCTTGTCTACTCTTGTCGGGGAGAGTACTCTTGTCTACTCTTGTCTACTCTTGTCTACTCTTGTCTACTCTTGTCTACTCTTGTCGGGGAGAGTACTCTTGTCTACTCTTGTCTACTCTTGTCTACTCTTGTCTACTCTTGTCTACTCTTGTCGGGGAGAGTACTCTTGTCTACTCTTGTCTACTCTTGTCTACTCTTGTTGGGAGAGTACTCTTGTCTACTCTTGTCTACTCTTGTGGGAGAGTACTCTTGTCTACTCTTGTCGGGAGAGTACTCTTGTCTACTCTTGTCTACTCTTGTCTACTCTTGTCTACTCTTGTCGGGGAGAGTACTCTTGTCTACTCTTGTCTACTCTTGTCTACTCTTGTCTACTCTTGTCTACTCTTGTCTACTCTTGTCTACTCTTGTCGGGGAGAGTACTCTTGTCTACTCTTGTCTACTCTTGTCTACTCTTGTGGGGAGAGTACTCTTGTCTACTCTTGTCTACTCTTGTCTACTCTTGTGGGGAGAGTACTCTTGTCTACTCTTGTCTACTCTTGTCTACTCTTGTGGGGAGAGTACTCTTGTCTACTCTTGTCTACTCTTGTCTACTCTTGTGGGGGAGAGTACTCTTGTCTACTCTTGTCTACTCTTGTCTACTCTTGTCTACTCTTGTGGGGGAGAGTACTCTTGTCTACTCTTGTGGGGGAGAGTACTCTTGTCTACTCTTGTCTACTCTTGTCTACTCTTGTGGGGAGAGTACTCTTGTCTACTCTTGTCTACTCTTGTGGGGAGAGTACTCTTGTCTACTCTTGTCTACTCTTGTGGGGAGAGTACTCTTGTCTACTCTTGTCTACTCTTGTCTACTCTTGTGGGGAGAGTACTCTTGTCTACTCTTGTCTACTCTTGTCTACTCTTGTCTACTCTTGTCTACTCTTGTGGGGGAGAGTACTCTTGTCTACTCTTGTCTACTCTTGTCTACTCTTGTGGGGGAGAGTACTCTTGTCTACTCTTGTCTACTCTTGTCTACTCTTGTCTACTCTTGTGGGGAGAGTACTCTTGTCTACTCTTGTCTACTCTTGTCTACTCTTGTCGGGGAGAGTACTCTTGTCTACTCTTGTCTACTCTTGTCTACTCTTGTGGGGAGAGTACTCTTGTCTACTCTTGTCTACTCTTGTCTACTCTTGTCTACTCTTGTGGGAGAGTACTCTTGTCTACTCTTGTCTACTCTTGTCTACTCTTGTCGGGAGAGTACTCTTGTCTACTCTTGTCTACTCTTGTCTACTCTTGTGGGGAGAGTACTCTTGTCTACTCTTGTCTACTCTTGTCTACTCTTGTCGGGGAGAGTACTCTTGTCTACTCTTGTCTACTCTTGTCTACTCTTGTCGGGGAGAGTACTCTTGTCTACTCTTGTCTACTCTTGTCTACTCTTGTCGGGGAGAGTACTCTTGTCTACTCTTGTCTACTCTTGTCTACTCTTGTGGGGAGAGTACTCTTGTCTACTCTTGTCTACTCTTGTGGGGGTGAGTACTCTTGTCTACTCTTGTCTACTCTTGTGGGGGTGAGTACTCTTGTCTACTCTTGTCTACTCTTGTCTACTCTTGTCTACTCTTGTGGGGAGAGTACTCTTGTCTACTCTTGTCTACTCTTGTGGGGAGAGTACTCTTGTCTACTCTTGTCTACTCTTGTCTACTCTTGTCTACTCTTGTGGGGAGAGTACTCTTGTCTACTCTTGTCTACTCTTGTGGGGAGAGTACTCTTGTCTACTCTTGTCTACTCTTGTCTACTCTTGTGGGGAGAGTACTCTTGTCTACTCTTGTCTACTCTTGTCTACTCTTGTCTACTCTTGTCTACTCTTGTCTACTCTTGTCGGGAGAGTACTCTTGTCTACTCTTGTCTACTCTTGTCTACTCTTGTCGGGGAGAGTACTCTTGTCTACTCTTGTCTACTCTTGTGGGGAGAGTACTCTTGTCTACTCTTGTCTACTCTTGTCTACTCTTGTGGGGGAGAGTACTCTTGTCTACTCTTGTCTACTCTTGTCTACTCTTGTCTACTCTTGTCTACTCTTGTCTACTCTTGTCGGGGAGAGTACTCTTGTCTACTCTTGTCTACTCTTGTCGGGGAGAGTACTCTTGTCTACTCTTGTCTACTCTTGTCTACTCTTGTCGGGGAGAGTACTCTTGTCTACTCTTGTCTACTCTTGTCTACTCTTGTCGGGGAGAGTACTCTTGTCTACTCTTGTCTACTCTTGTCTACTCTTGTCGGGGAGAGTACTCTTGTCTACTCTTGTCTACTCTTGTCTACTCTTGTCTACTCTTGTCGGGGAGAGTACTCTTGTCTACTCTTGTCTACTCTTGTCTACTCTTGTCGGGGAGAGTACTCTTGTCTACTCTTGTCTACTCTTGTGGGGGAGAGTACTCTTGTCTACTCTTGTCTACTCTTGTCGGGGAGAGTACTCTTGTCTACTCTTGTCTACTCTTGTCTACTCTTGTCTACTCTTGTGGGGAGAGTACTCTTGTCTACTCTTGTCTACTCTTGTGGGGAGAGTACTCTTGTCTACTCTTGTCTACTCTTGTCTACTCTTGTGGGGAGAGTACTCTTGTCTACTCTTGTCTACTCTTGTGGGAGAGTACTCTTGTCTACTCTTGTCTACTCTTGTCTACTCTTGTGGGGAGAGTACTCTTGTCTACTCTTGTCTACTCTTGTCTACTCTTGTCTACTCTTGTCTACTCTTGTCGGGGAGAGTACTCTTGTCTACTCTTGTCTACTCTTGTCTACTCTTGTCGGGGAGAGTACTCTTGTCTACTCTTGTCTACTCTTGTCGGGGAGAGTACTCTTGTCTACTCTTGTCTACTCTTGTCTACTCTTGTCTACTCTTGTCTACTCTTGTGGGGAGAGTACTCTTGTCTACTCTTGTCTACTCTTGTCTACTCTTGTCTACTCTTGTCTACTCTTGTCTACTCTTGTCTACTCTTGTCTACTCTTGTCGGGGAGAGTACTCTTGTCTACTCTTGTCTACTCTTGTCGGGGAGAGTACTCTTGTCTACTCTTGTCTACTCTTGTCGGGGAGAGTACTCTTGTCTACTCTTGTCTACTCTTGTCTACTCTTGTCTACTCTTGTCTACTCTTGTCTACTCTTGTCTACTCTTGTGGGGAGAGTACTCTTGTCTACTCTTGTCTACTCTTGTCTACTCTTGTGGGGAGAGTACTCTTGTCTACTCTTGTCTACTCTTGTGGGGAGAGTACTCTTGTCTACTCTTGTCTACTCTTGTGGGGAGAGTACTCTTGTCTACTCTTGTCTACTCTTGTCTACTCTTGTCTACTCTTGTCTACTCTTGTCTACTCTTGTGGGGAGAGTACTCTTGTCTACTCTTGTCTACTCTTGTCTACTCTTGTCTACTCTTGTCTACTCTTGTCTACTCTTGTGGGGAGAGTACTCTTGTCTACTCTTGTCTACTCTTGTCTACTCTTGTCTACTCTTGTCTACTCTTGTCTACTCTTGTGGGGAGAGTACTCTTGTCTACTCTTGTCTACTCTTGTCTACTCTTGTCTACTCTTGTCTACTCTTGTCTACTCTTGTGGGGAGAGTACTCTTGTCTACTCTTGTCTACTCTTGTCTACTCTTGTCTACTCTTGTCTACTCTTGTGGGGAGAGTACTCTTGTCTACTCTTGTCTACTCTTGTCTACTCTTGTCGGGGAGAGTACTCTTGTCTACTCTTGTCTACTCTTGTCTACTCTTGTCTACTCTTGTCTACTCTTGTCTACTCTTGTCGGGGAGAGTACTCTTGTCTACTCTTGTCTACTCTTGTCTACTCTTGTCGGGGAGAGTACTCTTGTCTACTCTTGTCTACTCTTGTCGGGGAGAGTACTCTTGTCTACTCTTGTCTACTCTTGTCTACTCTTGTGGGGAGAGTACTCTTGTCTACTCTTGTCTACTCTTGTCTACTCTTGTGGGGAGAGTACTCTTGTCTACTCTTGTCTACTCTTGTGGGGAGAGTACTCTTGTCTACTCTTGTCTACTCTTGTCTACTCTTGTCTACTCTTGTCTACTCTTGTGGGAGAGTACTCTTGTCTACTCTTGTCTACTCTTGTGGGGAGTACTCTTGTCTACTCTTGTCTACTCTTGTCTACTCTTGTGGGGAGAGTACTCTTGTCTACTCTTGTCTACTCTTGTCTACTCTTGTGGGGAGAGTACTCTTGTCTACTCTTGTCTACTCTTGTCTACTCTTGTGGGGAGAGTACTCTTGTCTACTCTTGTCTACTCTTGTCTACTCTTGTGGGGAGAGTACTCTTGTCTACTCTTGTCTACTCTTGTCTACTCTTGTGGGGAGAGTACTCTTGTCTACTCTTGTCTACTCTTGTCTACTCTTGTCTACTCTTGTGGGGAGAGTACTCTTGTCTACTCTTGTGGGGAGAGTACTCTTGTCTACTCTTGTCTACTCTTGTCTACTCTTGTGGGGAGAGTACTCTTGTCTACTCTTGTCTACTCTTGTGGGGAGAGTACTCTTGTCTACTCTTGTCTACTCTTGTGGGGAGAGTACTCTTGTCTACTCTTGTCTACTCTTGTCTACTCTTGTCTACTCTTGTGGGGGAGAGTACTCTTGTCTACTCTTGTGGGGGAGAGTACTCTTGTCTACTCTTGTGGGGGAGAGTACTCTTGTCTACTCTTGTCTACTCTTGTGGGGAGAGTACTCTTGTCTACTCTTGTCTACTCTTGTGGGGGAGAGTACTCTTGTCTACTCTTGTCTACTCTTGTCTACTCTTGTCTACTCTTGTGGGGGAGAGTACTCTTGTCTACTCTTGTCTACTCTTGTCTACTCTTGTGGGGAGAGTACTCTTGTCTACTCTTGTCTACTCTTGTGGGGAGAGTACTCTTGTCTACTCTTGTCTACTCTTGTCTACTCTTGTCTACTCTTGTCTACTCTTGTGGGGAGAGTACTCTTGTCTACTCTTGTCTACTCTTGTCTACTCTTGTGGGGAGAGTACTCTTGTCTACTCTTGTCTACTCTTGTCTACTCTTGTCTACTCTTGTCTACTTGTCTACTCTTGTGGGGAGAGTACTCTTGTCTACTCTTGTCTACTCTTGTCTACTCTTGTCTACTCTTGTGGGGGAGAGTACTCTTGTCTACTCTTGTCTACTCTTGTCTACTCTTGTGGGGGAGAGTACTCTTGTCTACTCTTGTCTACTCTTGTCTACTCTTGTGGGGAGAGTACTCTTGTCTACTCTTGTCTACTCTTGTCTACTCTTGTCTACTCTTGTCTACTCTTGTCTACTCTTGTCGGGGAGAGTACTCTTGTCTACTCTTGTCTACTCTTGTCGGGGAGAGTACTCTTGTCTACTCTTGTCTACTCTTGTCTACTCTTGTGGGGGAGAGTACTCTTGTCTACTCTTGTCTACTCTTGTCTACTCTTGTGGGGAGAGTACTCTTGTCTACTCTTGTCTACTCTTGTCTACTCTTGTGGGGAGAGTACTCTTGTCTACTCTTGTCTACTCTTGTCTACTCTTGTCTACTCTTGTGGGGAGAGTACTCTTGTCTACTCTTGTCTACTCTTGTCTACTCTTGTCTACTCTTGTCTACTCTTGTGGGGAGAGTACTCTTGTCTACTCTTGTCTACTCTTGTGGGGAGAGTACTCTTGTCTACTCTTGTCTACTCTTGTGGGGAGAGTACTCTTGTCTACTCTTGTCTACTCTTGTCTACTCTTGTGGGGAGAGTACTCTTGTCTACTCTTGTCTACTCTTGTCTACTCTTGTGGGGGAGAGTACTCTTGTCTACTCTTGTCTACTCTTGTCTACTCTGTGGGGAGAGTACTCTTGTCTACTCTTGTCTACTCTTGTCTACTCTTGTGGGGAGAGTACTCTTGTCTACTCTTGTCTACTCTTGTCTACTCTTGTCTACTCTTGTCTACTCTTGTGGGGAGAGTACTCTTGTCTACTCTTGTGGGGAGAGTACTCTTGTCTACTCTTGTCTACTCTTGTCTACTCTTGTGGGGGAGAGTACTCTTGTCTACTCTTGTCTACTCTTGTGGGGAGAGTACTCTTGTCTACTCTTGTCTACTCTTGTGGGGAGAGTACTCTTGTCTACTCTTGTCTACTCTTGTCTACTCTTGTCTACTCTTGTGGGGAGAGTACTCTTGTCTACTCTTGTGGGGGAGAGTACTCTTGTCTACTCTTGTGGGGGAGAGTACTCTTGTCTACTCTTGTCTACTCTTGTGGGGGAGAGTACTCTTGTCTACTCTTGTCTACTCTTGTCGGGGAGAGTACTCTTGTCTACTCTTGTCTACTCTTGTCTACTCTTGTCTACTCTTGTCGGGAGAGTACTCTTGTCTACTCTTGTCTACTCTTGTCTACTCTTGTGGGAGAGTACTCTTGTCTACTCTTGTCTACTCTTGTCTACTCTTGTCTACTCTTGTCTACTCTTGTGGGGAGAGTACTCTTGTCTACTCTTGTCTACTCTTGTCTACTCTTGTGGGGAGAGTACTCTTGTCTACTCTTGTCTACTCTTGTCTACTCTTGTCTACTCTTGTCTACTCTTGTGGGGAGAGTACTCTTGTCTACTCTTGTCTACTCTTGTCTACTCTTGTGGGGGAGAGTACTCTTGTCTACTCTTGTGGGGGAGAGTACTCTTGTCTACTCTTGTCTACTCTTGTCTACTCTTGTGGGGGAGAGTACTCTTGTCTACTCTTGTCTACTCTTGTCTACTCTTGTGGGGAGAGTACTCTTGTCTACTCTTGTCTACTCTTGTCTACTCTTGTCTACTCTTGTCTACTCTTGTGGGGAGAGTACTCTTGTCTACTCTTGTCTACTCTTGTCTACTCTTGTCGGGAGAGTACTCTTGTCTACTCTTGTCTACTCTTGTCTACTCTTGTGGGGAGAGTACTCTTGTCTACTCTTGTCTACTCTTGTCTACTCTTGTGGGGAGAGTACTCTTGTCTACTCTTGTCTACTCTTGTCTACTCTTGTGGGGGAGAGTACTCTTGTCTACTCTTGTCTACTCTTGTCTACTCTTGTCTACTCTTGTGGGGGAGAGTACTCTTGTCTACTCTTGTCTACTCTTGTCTACTCTTGTGGGGAGAGTACTCTTGTCTACTCTTGTCTACTCTTGTGGGGGAGTACTCTTGTCTACTCTTGTCTACTCTTGTCTACTCTTGTGGGGGAGAGTACTCTTGTCTACTCTTGTCTACTCTTGTGGGGGAGAGTACTCTTGTCTACTCTTGTCTACTCTTGTCTACTCTTGTCGGGGAGAGTACTCTTGTCTACTCTTGTCTACTCTTGTCTACTCTTGTCTACTCTTGTCTACTCTTGTCGGGGAGAGTACTCTTGTCTACTCTTGTCTACTCTTGTCTACTCTTGTCGGGGAGAGTACTCTTGTCTACTCTTGTCTACTCTTGTCGGGGAGAGTACTCTTGTCTACTCTTGTCTACTCTTGTCTACTCTTGTCGGGGAGAGTACTCTTGTCTACTCTTGTCTACTCTTGTCTACTCTTGTCGGGGAGAGTACTCTTGTCTACTCTTGTCTACTCTTGTCTACTCTTGTCGGGGAGAGTACTCTTGTCTACTCTTGTCTACTCTTGTCTACTCTTGTCTACTCTTGTCGGGAGAGTACTCTTGTCTACTCTTGTCTACTCTTGTCTACTCTTGTCTACTCTTGTCTACTCTTGTCTACTCTTGTCGGGGAGAGTACTCTTGTCTACTCTTGTCTACTCTTGTCGGGGAGAGTACTCTTGTCTACTCTTGTCTACTCTTGTCGGGGAGAGTACTCTTGTCTACTCTTGTCTACTCTTGTCGGGAGAGTACTCTTGTCTACTCTTGTCTACTCTTGTCGGAGAGTACTCTTGTCTACTCTTGTCTACTCTTGTCTACTCTTGTCTACTCTTGTCGGGGAGAGTACTCTTGTCTACTCTTGTCTACTCTTGTCTACTCTTGTCGGGGAGAGTACTCTTGTCTACTCTTGTCTACTCTTGTCTACTCTTGTCTACTCTTGTCTACTCTTGTCTACTCTTGTGGGAGAGTACTCTTGTCTACTCTTGTCTACTCTTGTCTACTCTTGTGGGGAGAGTACTCTTGTCTACTCTTGTCTACTCTTGTCTACTCTTGTGGGGGAGAGTACTCTTGTCTACTCTTGTCTACTCTTGTGGGGGAGAGTACTCTTGTCTACTCTTGTCTACTCTTGTCTACTCTTGTCTACTCTTGTCTACTCTTGTGGGGAGAGTACTCTTGTCTACTCTTGTGGGGAGAGTACTCTTGTCTACTCTTGTCTACTCTTGTGGGGAGAGTACTCTTGTCTACTCTTGTCTACTCTTGTGGGGGAGAGTACTCTTGTCTACTCTTGTCTACTCTTGTGGGGGAGAGTACTCTTGTCTACTCTTGTCTACTCTTGTCTACTCTTGTGGGGGAGAGTACTCTTGTCTACTCTTGTCTACTCTTGTCTACTCTTGTCTACTCTTGTGGGGGTGAGTACTCTTGTCTACTCTTGTCTACTCTTGTCTACTCTTGTCTACTCTTGTGGGGGTGAGTACTCTTGTCTACTCTTGTCTACTCTTGTGGGGGAGAGTACTCTTGTCTACTCTTGTCTACTCTTGTGGGGGAGAGTACTCTTGTCTACTCTTGTCTACTCTTGTCTACTCTTGTCTACTCTTGTCGGGGAGAGTACTCTTGTCTACTCTTGTCTACTCTTGTCTACTCTTGTCGGGGAGAGTACTCTTGTCTACTCTTGTCTACTCTTGTCTACTCTTGTGGGGGAGAGTACTCTTGTCTACTCTTGTGGGGGAGAGTACTCTTGTCTACTCTTGTGGGGGAGAGTACTCTTGTCTACTCTTGTCTACTCTTGTGGGGAGAGTACTCTTGTCTACTCTTGTCTACTCTTGTGGGGAGAGTACTCTTGTCTACTCTTGTCTACTCTTGTCTACTCTTGTCTACTCTTGTCGGGGAGAGTACTCTTGTCTACTCTTGTCTACTCTTGTCTACTCTTGTGGGGGAGAGTACTCTTGTCTACTCTTGTCTACTCTTGTGGGGGAGAGTACTCTTGTCTACTCTTGTCTACTCTTGTCTACTCTTGTCTACTCTTGTCTACTCTTGTGGGAGAGTACTCTTGTCTACTCTTGTCTACTCTTGTCTACTCTTGTGGGGGAGAGTACTCTTGTCTACTCTTGTCTACTCTTGTCTACTCTTGTCTACTCTTGTCTACTCTTGTGGGGGAGAGTACTCTTGTCTACTCTTGTCTACTCTTGTCTACTCTTGTGGGGGTGAGTACTCTTGTCTACTCTTGTCTACTCTTGTCTACTCTTGTGGGGGAGAGTACTCTTGTCTACTCTTGTCTACTCTTGTCTACTCTTGTGGGGAGAGTACTCTTGTCTACTCTTGTCTACTCTTGTCTACTCTTGTGGGGAGAGTACTCTTGTCTACTCTTGTCTACTCTTGTCTACTCTTGTCTACTCTTGTCTACTCTTGTGGGGAGAGTACTCTTGTCTACTCTTGTCTACTCTTGTCTACTCTTGTGGGGAGAGTACTCTTGTCTACTCTTGTCTACTCTTGTCTACTCTTGTCTACTCTTGTCTACTCTTGTGGGGGAGAGTACTCTTGTCTACTCTTGTCTACTCTTGTGGGGGAGAGTACTCTTGTCTACTCTTGTCTACTCTTGTCTACTCTTGTGGGGAGAGTACTCTTGTCTACTCTTGTCTACTCTTGTCTACTCTTGTGGGGAGAGTACTCTTGTCTACTCTTGTCTACTCTTGTGGGGAGAGTACTCTTGTCTACTCTTGTCTACTCTTGTCTACTCTTGTCTACTCTTGTGGGGAGAGTACTCTTGTCTACTCTTGTCTACTCTTGTGGGGAGAGTACTCTTGTCTACTCTTGTCTACTCTTGTCTACTCTTGTCTACTCTTGTCTACTCTTGTCTACTCTTGTGGGGAGAGTACTCTTGTCTACTCTTGTCTACTCTTGTCTACTCTTGTCTACTCTTGTCTACTCTTGTGGGGAGAGTACTCTTGTCTACTCTTGTCTACTCTTGTCTACTCTTGTGGGGAGAGTACTCTTGTCTACTCTTGTCTACTCTTGTCTACTCTTGTCTACTCTTGTCTACTCTTGTGGGGGTGAGTACTCTTGTCTACTCTTGTCTACTCTTGTCTACTCTTGTGGGGGTGAGTACTCTTGTCTACTCTTGTCTACTCTTGTCTACTCTTGTCTACTCTTGTGGGGAGAGTACTCTTGTCTACTCTTGTCTACTCTTGTCTACTCTTGTGGGGAGAGTACTCTTGTCTACTCTTGTCTACTCTTGTCTACTCTTGTGGGGAGAGTACTCTTGTCTACTCTTGTCTACTCTTGTCTACTCTTGTCTACTCTTGTCTACTCTTGTCGGGGAGAGTACTCTTGTCTACTCTTGTCTACTCTTGTCTACTCTTGTCGGGGAGAGTACTCTTGTCTACTCTTGTCTACTCTTGTCTACTCTTGTGGGGAGAGTACTCTTGTCTACTCTTGTCTACTCTTGTCTACTCTTGTGGGGAGAGTACTCTTGTCTACTCTTGTCTACTCTTGTCTACTCTTGTCGGGGAGAGTACTCTTGTCTACTCTTGTCTACTCTTGTCTACTCTTGTCTACTCTTGTCGGGGAGAGTACTCTTGTCTACTCTTGTCTACTCTTGTCTACTCTTGTGGGGGAGAGTACTCTTGTCTACTCTTGTCTACTCTTGTGGGGGTGAGTACTCTTGTCTACTCTTGTCTACTCTTGTCTACTCTTGTCTACTCTTGTGGGGGAGAGTACTCTTGTCTACTCTTGTCTACTCTTGTGGGGGAGAGTACTCTTGTCTACTCTTGTCTACTCTTGTCTACTCTTGTGGGGGAGAGTACTCTTGTCTACTCTTGTCTACTCTTGTCTACTCTTGTCTACTCTTGTCTACTCTTGTGGGAGAGTACTCTTGTCTACTCTTGTCTACTCTTGTCTACTCTTGTGGGGAGAGTACTCTTGTCTACTCTTGTCTACTCTTGTCGGGGAGAGTACTCTTGTCTACTCTTGTCTACTCTTGTCTACTCTTGTCGGGGAGAGTACTCTTGTCTACTCTTGTCTACTCTTGTCTACTCTTGTCGGGGAGAGTACTCTTGTCTACTCTTGTCTACTCTTGTCTACTCTTGTCGGGAGAGTACTCTTGTCTACTCTTGTCTACTCTTGTCTACTCTTGTCTACTCTTGTCGGGGAGAGTACTCTTGTCTACTCTTGTCTACTCTTGTCTACTCTTGTCTACTCTTGTCTACTCTTGTCGGGAGAGTACTCTTGTCTACTCTTGTCTACTCTTGTCGGGGAGAGTACTCTTGTCTACTCTTGTCTACTCTTGTCGGGGAGAGTACTCTTGTCTACTCTTGTCTACTCTTGTCTACTCTTGTCGGAGAGTACTCTTGTCTACTCTTGTCTACTCTTGTCGGGAGAGTACTCTTGTCTACTCTTGTCTACTCTTGTCTACTCTTGTCTACTCTTGTCGGGGAGAGTACTCTTGTCTACTCTTGTCTACTCTTGTCTACTCTTGTCTACTCTTGTCGGGGAGAGTACTCTTGTCTACTCTTGTCTACTCTTGTCTACTCTTGTCTACTCTTGTCTACTCTTGTGAGTACTCTTGTCTACTCTTGTCTACTCTTGTGGGGAGAGTACTCTTGTCTACTCTTGTCTACTCTTGTCTACTCTTGTGGGGAGAGTACTCTTGTCTACTCTTGTCTACTCTTGTGGGGGAGAGTACTCTTGTCTACTCTTGTCTACTCTTGTCTACTCTTGTCTACTCTTGTCTACTCTTGTGGGGGAGAGTACTCTTGTCTACTCTTGTGGGGGAGAGTACTCTTGTCTACTCTTGTCTACTCTTGTGGGGAGAGTACTCTTGTCTACTCTTGTCTACTCTTGTGGGGGAGAGTACTCTTGTCTACTCTTGTCTACTCTTGTGGGGGAGAGTACTCTTGTCTACTCTTGTCTACTCTTGTCTACTCTTGTGGGGGAGAGTACTCTTGTCTACTCTTGTCTACTCTTGTCTACTCTTGTGGGGGTGAGTACTCTTGTCTACTCTTGTCTACTCTTGTCTACTCTTGTGGGGGTGAGTACTCTTGTCTACTCTTGTCTACTCTTGTGGGGAGAGTACTCTTGTCTACTCTTGTCTACTCTTGTGGGGAGAGTACTCTTGTCTACTCTTGTCTACTCTTGTCTACTCTTGTCTACTCTTGTCGGGGAGAGTACTCTTGTCTACTCTTGTCTACTCTTGTCTACTCTTGTCGGGGAGAGTACTCTTGTCTACTCTTGTCTACTCTTGTCTACTCTTGTGGGGGAGAGTACTCTTGTCTACTCTTGTCTACTCTTGTGGGGAGAGTACTCTTGTCTACTCTTGTCTACTCTTGTGGGGGAGAGTACTCTTGTCTACTCTTGTCTACTCTTGTGGGGGAGAGTACTCTTGTCTACTCTTGTCTACTCTTGTCGGGGAGAGTACTCTTGTCTACTCTTGTCTACTCTTGTCTACTCTTGTCGGGGAGAGTACTCTTGTCTACTCTTGTCTACTCTTGTCTACTCTTGTGGGGGAGAGTACTCTTGTCTACTCTTGTCTACTCTTGTCTACTCTTGTGGGGAGAGTACTCTTGTCTACTCTTGTCTACTCTTGTGGGGAGAGTACTCTTGTCTACTCTTGTCTACTCTTGTGGGGGAGAGTACTCTTGTCTACTCTTGTCTACTCTTGTCTACTCTTGTGGGGGAGAGTACTCTTGTCTACTCTTGTCTACTCTTGTCTACTCTTGTCTACTCTTGTGGGGGTGAGTACTCTTGTCTACTCTTGTCTACTCTTGTGGGGGTGAGTACTCTTGTCTACTCTTGTGGGGGAGAGTACTCTTGTCTACTCTTGTCTACTCTTGTCTACTCTTGTGGGGGAGAGTACTCTTGTCTACTCTTGTCTACTCTTGTCTACTCTTGTCTACTCTTGTCTACTCTTGTCTACTCTTGTGGGGGAGAGTACTCTTGTCTACTCTTGTCTACTCTTGTGGGGGAGAGTACTCTTGTCTACTCTTGTCTACTCTTGTGGGGGAGAGTACTCTTGTCTACTCTTGTCTACTCTTGTGGGGAGAGTACTCTTGTCTACTCTTGTCTACTCTTGTGGGGAGAGTACTCTTGTCTACTCTTGTCTACTCTTGTCTACTCTTGTCTACTCTTGTGGGGAGAGTACTCTTGTCTACTCTTGTCTACTCTTGTCTACTCTTGTCTACTCTTGTGGGGGTGAGTACTCTTGTCTACTCTTGTCTACTCTTGTGGGGAGAGTACTCTTGTCTACTCTTGTCTACTCTTGTGGGGAGAGTACTCTTGTCTACTCTTGTCTACTCTTGTGGGGAGAGTACTCTTGTCTACTCTTGTCTACTCTTGTGGGGAGAGTACTCTTGTCTACTCTTGTCTACTCTTGTGGGGAGAGTACTCTTGTCTACTCTTGTCTACTCTTGTGGGGAGAGTACTCTTGTCTACTCTTGTCTACTCTTGTGGGGAGAGTACTCTTGTCTACTCTTGTCTACTCTTGTGGGGAGAGTACTCTTGTCTACTCTTGTCTACTCTTGTGGGGAGAGTACTCTTGTCTACTCTTGTCTACTCTTGTGGGGAGAGTACTCTTGTCTACTCTTGTCTACTCTTGTGGGGGAGAGTACTCTTGTCTACTCTTGTCTACTCTTGTGGGGAGAGTACTCTTGTCTACTCTTGTCTACTCTTGTGGGGGAGAGTACTCTTGTCTACTCTTGTCTACTCTTGTCTACTCTTGTCTACTCTTGTCTACTCTTGTCTACTCTTGTCTACTCTTGTCTACTCTTGTCTACTCTTGTGGGAGAGTACTCTTGTCTACTCTTGTCTACTCTTGTGGGGAGAGTACTCTTGTCTACTCTTGTCTACTCTTGTGGGGAGAGTACTCTTGTCTACTCTTGTGGGGAGAGTACTCTTGTCTACTCTTGTCTACTCTTGTGGGGAGAGTACTCTTGTCTACTCTTGTCTACTCTTGTCTACTCTTGTCTACTCTTGTCTACTCTTGTCTACTCTTGTCTACTCTTGTCTACTCTTGTCGGGGAGAGTACTCTTGTCTACTCTTGTCTACTCTTGTGGGGGAGAGTACTCTTGTCTACTCTTGTCTACTCTTGTGGGGGAGAGTACTCTTGTCTACTCTTGTGGGGGAGAGTACTCTTGTCTACTCTTGTCTACTCTTGTGGGGGAGAGTACTCTTGTCTACTCTTGTCTACTCTTGTCTACTCTTGTCTACTCTTGTCTACTCTTGTGGGGGAGAGTACTCTTGTCTACTCTTGTCTACTCTTGTGGGGAGAGTACTCTTGTCTACTCTTGTCTACTCTTGTCTACTCTTGTCTACTCTTGTCTACTCTTGTGGGGAGAGTACTCTTGTCTACTCTTGTCTACTCTTGTGGGGAGAGTACTCTTGTCTACTCTTGTCTACTCTTGTCTACTCTTGTCTACTCTTGTCTACTCTTGTGGGGAGAGTACTCTTGTCTACTCTTGTCTACTCTTGTCTACTCTTGTCTACTCTTGTCTACTCTTGTGGGGAGAGTACTCTTGTCTACTCTTGTCTACTCTTGTCTACTCTTGTCTACTCTTGTCTACTCTTGTCTACTCTTGTCTACTCTTGTCTACTCTTGTCTACTCTTGTCTACTCTTGTCTACTCTTGTCTACTCTTGTCTACTCTTGTCTACTCTTGTGGGGAGAGTACTCTTGTCTACTCTTGTCTACTCTTGTCTACTCTTGTCTACTCTTGTCTACTCTTGTCTACTCTTGTGGGGAGAGTACTCTTGTCTACTCTTGTCTACTCTTGTCTACTCTTGTCTACTCTTGTCTACTCTTGTCTACTCTTGTGGAGAGTACTCTTGTCTACTCTTGTCTACTCTTGTCTACTCTTGTCGGGGAGAGTACTCTTGTCTACTCTTGTCTACTCTTGTCGGGGAGAGTACTCTTGTCTACTCTTGTCTACTCTTGTCTACTCTTGTCGGGGAGAGTACTCTTGTCTACTCTTGTCTACTCTTGTCTACTCTTGTCGGGAGAGTACTCTTGTCTACTCTTGTCTACTCTTGTCTACTCTTCGGGAGAGTACTCTTGTCTACTCTTGTCTACTCTTGTCTACTCTTGTCTACTCTTGTCGGGGAGAGTACTCTTGTCTACTCTTGTCTACTCTTGTCTACTCTTGTCTACTCTTGTCTACTCTTGTCGGGGAGAGTACTCTTGTCTACTCTTGTCTACTCTTGTCGGGGAGAGTACTCTTGTCTACTCTTGTCTACTCTTGTCGGGGAGAGTACTCTTGTCTACTCTTGTCTACTCTTGTCGGGGAGAGTACTCTTGTCTACTCTTGTCTACTCTTGTCGGGAGAGTACTCTTGTCTACTCTTGTCTACTCTTGTCTACTCTTGTCTACTCTTGTCGGGGAGAGTACTCTTGTCTACTCTTGTCTACTCTTGTCTACTCTTGTCTACTCTTGTCGGGGAGAGTACTCTTGTCTACTCTTGTCTACTCTTGTCTACTCTTGTCTACTCTTGTCTACTCTTGTCTACTCTTGTGGGGAGAGTACTCTTGTCTACTCTTGTCTACTCTTGTGGGGGAGAGTACTCTTGTCTACTCTTGTCTACTCTTGTCTACTCTTGTGGGAGAGTACTCTTGTCTACTCTTGTCTACTCTTGTGGGGAGAGTACTCTTGTCTACTCTTGTCTACTCTTGTCTACTCTTGTCTACTCTTGTCTACTCTTGTGGGGAGAGTACTCTTGTCTACTCTTGTGGGGAGAGTACTCTTGTCTACTCTTGTCTACTCTTGTGGGGGAGAGTACTCTTGTCTACTCTTGTCTACTCTTGTGGGGAGAGTACTCTTGTCTACTCTTGTCTACTCTTGTGGGGAGAGTACTCTTGTCTACTCTTGTCTACTCTTGTCTACTCTTGTGGGAGAGTACTCTTGTCTACTCTTGTCTACTCTTGTCTACTCTTGTGGGGGTGAGTACTCTTGTCTACTCTTGTCTACTCTTGTCTACTCTTGTGGGGGAGAGTACTCTTGTCTACTCTTGTCTACTCTTGTGGGGAGAGTACTCTTGTCTACTCTTGTCTACTCTTGTCGGGGAGAGTACTCTTGTCTACTCTTGTCTACTCTTGTCTACTCTTGTCTACTCTTGTCGGGGAGAGTACTCTTGTCTACTCTTGTCTACTCTTGTCGGGGAGAGTACTCTTGTCTACTCTTGTCTACTCTTGTCTACTCTTGTGGGGAGAGTACTCTTGTCTACTCTTGTCTACTCTTGTGGGGAGAGTACTCTTGTCTACTCTTGTCTACTCTTGTGGGGAGTACTCTTGTCTACTCTTGTCTACTCTTGTCGGGGAGAGTACTCTTGTCTACTCTTGTCTACTCTTGTCGGGAGAGTACTCTTGTCTACTCTTGTCTACTCTTGTCTACTCTTGTCGGGGAGAGTACTCTTGTCTACTCTTGTCTACTCTTGTCTACTCTTGTGGGGGAGAGTACTCTTGTCTACTCTTGTCTACTCTTGTCTACTCTTGTGGGGGAGAGTACTCTTGTCTACTCTTGTCTACTCTTGTGGGGGAGAGTACTCTTGTCTACTCTTGTCTACTCTTGTGGGGAGAGTACTCTTGTCTACTCTTGTCTACTCTTGTCTACTCTTGTGGGGAGAGTACTCTTGTCTACTCTTGTCTACTCTTGTCTACTCTTGTCTACTCTTGTGGGGAGAGTACTCTTGTCTACTCTTGTGGGGAGAGTACTCTTGTCTACTCTTGTCTACTCTTGTGGGGAGAGTACTCTTGTCTACTCTTGTCTACTCTTGTCTACTCTTGTCTACTCTTGTCTACTCTTGTCTACTCTTGTGGGGAGAGTACTCTTGTCTACTCTTGTCTACTCTTGTGGGGAGAGTACTCTTGTCTACTCTTGTCTACTCTTGTGGGGAGAGTACTCTTGTCTACTCTTGTCTACTCTTGTGAGAGTACTCTTGTCTACTCTTGTCTACTCTTGTGGGGAGAGTACTCTTGTCTACTCTTGTCTACTCTTGTCTACTCTTGTGGGGAGAGTACTCTTGTCTACTCTTGTCTACTCTTGTCTACTCTTGTCTACTCTTGTGGGGGTGAGTACTCTTGTCTACTCTTGTCTACTCTTGTGGGGAGAGTACTCTTGTCTACTCTTGTCTACTCTTGTGGGGGAGAGTACTCTTGTCTACTCTTGTCTACTCTTGTGGGGAGAGTACTCTTGTCTACTCTTGTCTACTCTTGTGGGAGAGTACTCTTGTCTACTCTTGTCTACTCTTGTGGGGGAGAGTACTCTTGTCTACTCTTGTCTACTCTTGTGGGGAGAGTACTCTTGTCTACTCTTGTCTACTCTTGTGGGGAGAGTACTCTTGTCTACTCTTGTCTACTCTTGTGGGGAGAGTACTCTTGTCTACTCTTGTCTACTCTTGTGGGGAGAGTACTCTTGTCTACTCTTGTCTACTCTTGTGGGGAGAGTACTCTTGTCTACTCTTGTCTACTCTTGTGGGGAGTACTTGTCTACTCTTGTCTACTCTTGTCTGGGGAGGTACTCTTGTCTACTCTTGTCTACTCTTGTGGGGGAGAGTACTCTTGTCTACTCTTGTCTACTCTTGTCTACTCTTGTCTACTCTTGTCTACTCTTGTCTACTCTTGTCTACTCTTGTCTACTCTTGTGGGAGAGTACTCTTGTCTACTCTTGTCTACTCTTGTGGGGAGAGTACTCTTGTCTACTCTTGTCTACTCTTGTGGGGAGAGTACTCTTGTCTACTCTTGTCTACTCTTGTCTACTCTTGTCTACTCTTGTCTACTCTTGTGGGGAGAGTACTCTTGTCTACTCTTGTCTACTCTTGTGGGGAGAGTACTCTTGTCTACTCTTGTCTACTCTTGTCTACTCTTGTCTACTCTTGTCTACTCTTGTGGGGAGAGTACTCTTGTCTACTCTTGTCTACTCTTGTGGGGAGAGTACTCTTGTCTACTCTTGTCTACTCTTGTCTACTCTTGTCTACTCTTGTCTACTCTTGTCTACTCTTGTGGGGAGAGTACTCTTGTCTACTCTTGTCTACTCTTGTGGGGAGAGTACTCTTGTCTACTCTTGTCTACTCTTGTCTACTCTTGTCTACTCTTGTCTACTCTTGTCTACTCTTGTGGGGAGAGTACTCTTGTCTACTCTTGTGGGGAGAGTACTCTTGTCTACTCTTGTCTACTCTTGTCTACTCTTGTCTACTCTTGTCTACTCTTGTGGGGAGAGTACTCTTGTCTACTCTTGTCTACTCTTGTCTACTCTTGTCTACTCTTGTCTACTCTTGTGGGGAGAGTACTCTTGTCTACTCTTGTCTACTCTTGTGGGAGAGTACTCTTGTCTACTCTTGTCTACTCTTGTCTACTCTTGTCTACTCTTGTCTACTCTTGTGGGGAGAGTACTCTTGTCTACTCTTGTCTACTCTTGTCTACTCTTGTCTACTCTTGTCTACTCTTGTGGGGAGAGTACTCTTGTCTACTCTTGTCTACTCTTGTGGGGAGAGTACTCTTGTCTACTCTTGTCTACTCTTGTCTACTCTTGTCTACTCTTGTCTACTCTTGTGGGGAGAGTACTCTTGTCTACTCTTGTCTACTCTTGTCTACTCTTGTCTACTCTTGTCTACTCTTGTCTACTCTTGTCTACTCTTGTGGGGAGAGTACTCTTGTCTACTCTTGTCTACTCTTGTGGGGGAGAGTACTCTTGTCTACTCTTGTCTACTCTTGTGGGGGAGAGTACTCTTGTCTACTCTTGTCTACTCTTGTCTACTCTTGTCTACTCTTGTCTACTCTTGTCTACTCTTGTCTACTCTTGTCTACTCTTGTGGGGGAGAGTACTCTTGTCTACTCTTGTCTACTCTTGTCTACTCTTGTCTACTCTTGTCTACTCTTGTCTACTCTTGTGGGGAGAGTACTCTTGTCTACTCTTGTCTACTCTTGTGGGGAGAGTACTCTTGTCTACTCTTGTCTACTCTTGTGGGGAGAGTACTCTTGTCTACTCTTGTCTACTCTTGTGGGGGAGAGTACTCTTGTCTACTCTTGTCTACTCTTGTGGGGAGAGTACTCTTGTCTACTCTTGTCTACTCTTGTCGGGGAGAGTACTCTTGTCTACTCTTGTCTACTCTTGTCTACTCTTGTCTACTCTTGTCTACTCTTGTGGGGAGAGTACTCTTGTCTACTCTTGTCTACTCTTGTGGGGAGAGTACTCTTGTCTACTCTTGTCTACTCTTGTGGGGGAGAGTACTCTTGTCTACTCTTGTCTACTCTTGTGGGGAGAGTACTCTTGTCTACTCTTGTCTACTCTTGTCTACTCTTGTCTACTCTTGTGGGGAGAGTACTCTTGTCTACTCTTGTCTACTCTTGTCTACTCTTGTCTACTCTTGTGGGGGAGAGTACTCTTGTCTACTCTTGTCTACTCTTGTCTACTCTTGTCTACTCTTGTCTACTCTTGTGGGGGAGAGTACTCTTGTCTACTCTTGTGGGGAGAGTACTCTTGTCTACTCTTGTCTACTCTTGTCTACTCTTGTCTACTCTTGTCTACTCTTGTCTACTCTTGTCTACTCTTGTCTACTCTTGTGGGGGAGAGTACTCTTGTCTACTCTTGTCTACTCTTGTCTACTCTTGTCTACTCTTGTCTACTCTTGTCTACTCTTGTCTACTCTTGTCTACTCTTGTCTACTCTTGTGGGGAGAGTACTCTTGTCTACTCTTGTCTACTCTTGTCTACTCTTGTCTACTCTTGTCTACTCTTGTCTACTCTTGTCTACTCTTGTCTACTCTTGTCTACTCTTGTGGGGGAGAGTACTCTTGTCTACTCTTGTCTACTCTTGTCTACTCTTGTGGGGGAGAGTACTCTTGTCTACTCTTGTCTACTCTTGTCTACTCTTGTGGGGAGAGTACTCTTGTCTACTCTTGTCTACTCTTGTCTACTCTTGTGGGGAGAGTACTCTTGTCTACTCTTGTCTACTCTTGTCTACTCTTGTCTACTCTTGTGGGGAGAGTACTCTTGTCTACTCTTGTCTACTCTTGTGGGGGAGAGTACTCTTGTCTACTCTTGTCTACTCTTGTCTACTCTTGTCTACTCTTGTCTACTCTTGTCTACTCTTGTCTACTCTTGTGGGGAGAGTACTCTTGTCTACTCTTGTCTACTCTTGTCTACTCTTGTCTACTCTTGTCTACTCTTGTCTACTCTTGTCTACTCTTGTCTACTCTTGTGGGGGAGAGTACTCTTGTCTACTCTTGTCTACTCTTGTGGGGGAGAGTACTCTTGTCTACTCTTGTGGGGGAGAGTACTCTTGTCTACTCTTGTCTACTCTTGTCTACTCTTGTCTACTCTTGTCTACTCTTGTCTACTCTTGTCTACTCTTGTCTACTCTTGTGGGGGAGAGTACTCTTGTCTACTCTTGTCTACTCTTGTGGGGAGAGTACTCTTGTCTACTCTTGTCTACTCTTGTCTACTCTTGTCTACTCTTGTCTACTCTTGTGGGGGAGAGTACTCTTGTCTACTCTTGTCTACTCTTGTCTACTCTTGTCTACTCTTGTCTACTCTTGTCTACTCTTGTCTACTCTTGTGGGGGAGAGTACTCTTGTCTACTCTTGTCTACTCTTGTCTACTCTTGTGGGGAGAGTACTCTTGTCTACTCTTGTCTACTCTTGTGGGGAGAGTACTCTTGTCTACTCTTGTCTACTCTTGTGGGGAGAGTACTCTTGTCTACTCTTGTCTACTCTTGTCTACTCTTGTCTACTCTTGTGGGGGAGAGTACTCTTGTCTACTCTTGTGGGGGAGAGTACTCTTGTCTACTCTTGTCTACTCTTGTGGGGGAGAGTACTCTTGTCTACTCTTGTCTACTCTTGTGGGGGAGAGTACTCTTGTCTACTCTTGTCTACTCTTGTGGGGAGAGTACTCTTGTCTACTCTTGTCTACTCTTGTCTACTCTTGTGGGGGAGAGTACTCTTGTCTACTCTTGTCTACTCTTGTCTACTCTTGTCTACTCTTGTGGGGGAGAGTACTCTTGTCTACTCTTGTCTACTCTTGTCTACTCTTGTGGGGGAGAGTACTCTTGTCTACTCTTGTCTACTCTTGTGGGGAGAGTACTCTTGTCTACTCTTGTCTACTCTTGTGGGGAGAGTACTCTTGTCTACTCTTGTCTACTCTTGTCTACTCTTGTCTACTCTTGTCGGGGAGAGTACTCTTGTCTACTCTTGTCTACTCTTGTCTACTCTTGTCGGGGAGAGTACTCTTGTCTACTCTTGTCTACTCTTGTCTACTCTTGTGGGGGAGAGTACTCTTGTCTACTCTTGTGGGGGAGAGTACTCTTGTCTACTCTTGTGGGGGAGAGTACTCTTGTCTACTCTTGTCTACTCTTGTGGGGGAGAGTACTCTTGTCTACTCTTGTCTACTCTTGTGGGGGAGAGTACTCTTGTCTACTCTTGTCTACTCTTGTCTACTCTTGTCTACTCTTGTGGGGAGAGTACTCTTGTCTACTCTTGTCTACTCTTGTCTACTCTTGTGGGGAGAGTACTCTTGTCTACTCTTGTCTACTCTTGTCTACTCTTGTGGGGGAGAGTACTCTTGTCTACTCTTGTCTACTCTTGTCTACTCTTGTCTACTCTTGTCTACTCTTGTGGGGGAGTACTCTTGTCTACTCTTGTCTACTCTTGTCTACTCTTGTGGGGAGAGTACTCTTGTCTACTCTTGTCTACTCTTGTCTACTCTTGTCTACTCTTGTCTACTCTTGTCTACTCTTGTGGGGAGAGTACTCTTGTCTACTCTTGTCTACTCTTGTCTACTCTTGTCTACTCTTGTGGGGGAGAGTACTCTTGTCTACTCTTGTCTACTCTTGTCTACTCTTGTGGGGAGAGTACTCTTGTCTACTCTTGTCTACTCTTGTCTACTCTTGTGGGGAGAGTACTCTTGTCTACTCTTGTCTACTCTTGTCTACTCTTGTGGGGAGAGTACTCTTGTCTACTCTTGTCTACTCTTGTCTACTCTTGTCTACTCTTGTCTACTCTTGTGGGGAGAGTACTCTTGTCTACTCTTGTCTACTCTTGTCTACTCTTGTGGGGAGAGTACTCTTGTCTACTCTTGTCTACTCTTGTCTACTCTTGTCTACTCTTGTCTACTCTTGTCTACTCTTGTGGGGGAGAGTACTCTTGTCTACTCTTGTCTACTCTTGTGGGGAGAGTACTCTTGTCTACTCTTGTCTACTCTTGTCTACTCTTGTGGGGAGAGTACTCTTGTCTACTCTTGTCTACTCTTGTCTACTCTTGTGGGGAGAGTACTCTTGTCTACTCTTGTCTACTCTTGTGGGGAGAGTACTCTTGTCTACTCTTGTCTACTCTTGTCTACTCTTGTCTACTCTTGTGGGAGAGTACTCTTGTCTACTCTTGTCTACTCTTGTGGGGAGAGTACTCTTGTCTACTCTTGTCTACTCTTGTCTACTCTTGTCTACTCTTGTCTACTCTTGTGGGGAGAGTACTCTTGTCTACTCTTGTCTACTCTTGTCTACTCTTGTCTACTCTTGTCTACTCTTGTGGGGAGAGTACTCTTGTCTACTCTTGTCTACTCTTGTCTACTCTTGTGGGGAGAGTACTCTTGTCTACTCTTGTCTACTCTTGTCTACTCTTGTCTACTCTTGTCTACTCTTGTGGGGGAGAGTACTCTTGTCTACTCTTGTCTACTCTTGTCTACTCTTGTGGGGGAGAGTACTCTTGTCTACTCTTGTCTACTCTTGTCTACTCTTGTCTACTCTTGTGGGGAGAGTACTCTTGTCTACTCTTGTCTACTCTTGTCTACTCTTGTGGGAGAGTACTCTTGTCTACTCTTGTCTACTCTTGTCTACTCTTGTGGGGGAGAGTACTCTTGTCTACTCTTGTCTACTCTTGTCTACTCTTGTCTACTCTTGTCTACTCTTGTGGGAGAGTACTCTTGTCTACTCTTGTCTACTCTTGTCTACTCTTGTCGTGAGTACTCTTGTCTACTCTTGTCTACTCTTGTCTACTCTTGTGGGGGAGAGTACTCTTGTCTACTCTTGTCTACTCTTGTCTACTCTTGTGGGGGAGAGTACTCTTGTCTACTCTTGTCTACTCTTGTCTACTCTTGTGGGGGAGAGTACTCTTGTCTACTCTTGTCTACTCTTGTCTACTCTTGTCTACTCTTGTGGGAGAGTACTCTTGTCTACTCTTGTCTACTCTTGTGGGGGAGAGTACTCTTGTCTACTCTTGTCTACTCTTGTGGGGGAGAGTACTCTTGTCTACTCTTGTCTACTCTTGTCTACTCTTGTCTACTCTTGTGGGGGAGAGTACTCTTGTCTACTCTTGTCTACTCTTGTGGGGAGAGTACTCTTGTCTACTCTTGTCTACTCTTGTCTACTCTTGTCGGGGAGAGTACTCTTGTCTACTCTTGTCTACTCTTGTCTACTCTTGTCTACTCTTGTCTACTCTTGTCGGGGAGAGTACTCTTGTCTACTCTTGTCTACTCTTGTCTACTCTTGTCGGGAGAGTACTCTTGTCTACTCTTGTCTACTCTTGTCTACTCTTGTCTACTCTTGTCTACTCTTGTCTACTCTTGTCGGGGAGAGTACTCTTGTCTACTCTTGTCTACTCTTGTCTACTCTTGTCGGGGAGAGTACTCTTGTCTACTCTTGTCTACTCTTGTCTACTCTTGTCGGGGAGAGTACTCTTGTCTACTCTTGTCTACTCTTGTCGGGGAGAGTACTCTTGTCTACTCTTGTCTACTCTTGTCTACTCTTGTCTACTCTTGTCTACTCTTGTCTACTCTTGTCTACTCTTGTCTACTCTTGTGGGGAGAGTACTCTTGTCTACTCTTGTCTACTCTTGTGGGGAGAGTACTCTTGTCTACTCTTGTCTACTCTTGTCTACTCTTGTCTACTCTTGTCTACTCTTGTCTACTCTTGTGGGAGAGTACTCTTGTCTACTCTTGTCTACTCTTGTCTACTCTTGTCTACTCTTGTCTACTCTTGTCTAGAGTCTACTCTTGTCTACTCTTGTCTACTCTTGTCTACTCTTGTCTACTCTTGTGGGGGAGAGTACTCTTGTCTACTCTTGTCTACTCTTGTCTACTCTTGTCTACTCTTGTCTACTCTTGTCTACTCTTGTGGGGGAGAGTACTCTTGTCTACTCTTGTCTACTCTTGTCGGGGAGAGTACTCTTGTCTACTCTTGTCTACTCTTGTCTACTCTTGTGGGAGAGTACTCTTGTCTACTCTTGTCTACTCTTGTCTACTCTTGTGGGGGAGAGTACTCTTGTCTACTCTTGTCTACTCTTGTGGGGGAGAGTACTCTTGTCTACTCTTGTCTACTCTTGTGGGGGAGAGTACTCTTGTCTACTCTTGTCTACTCTTGTGGGGAGAGTACTCTTGTCTACTCTTGTCTACTCTTGTGGGGAGAGTACTCTTGTCTACTCTTGTCTACTCTTGTCTACTCTTGTGGGGAGAGTACTCTTGTCTACTCTTGTCTACTCTTGTCTACTCTTGTGGGGGAGAGTACTCTTGTCTACTCTTGTCTACTCTTGTCTACTCTTGTGGGGAGAGTACTCTTGTCTACTCTTGTCTACTCTTGTGGGGGAGAGTACTCTTGTCTACTCTTGTCTACTCTTGTGGGGGAGAGTACTCTTGTCTACTCTTGTCTACTCTTGTCTACTCTTGTGGGGGAGAGTACTCTTGTCTACTCTTGTCTACTCTTGTCTACTCTTGTGGGGAGAGTACTCTTGTCTACTCTTGTCTACTCTTGTGGGGGAGAGTACTCTTGTCTACTCTTGTGGGGGAGAGTACTCTTGTCTACTCTTGTCTACTCTTGTCTACTCTTGTGGGGAGAGTACTCTTGTCTACTCTTGTCTACTCTTGTCTACTCTTGTCTACTCTTGTCTACTCTTGTCTACTCTTGTCTACTCTTGTGGGGAGAGTACTCTTGTCTACTCTTGTCTACTCTTGTGGGGAGAGTACTCTTGTCTACTCTTGTCTACTCTTGTGGGGGAGTACTCTTGTCTACTCTTGTCTACTCTTGTGGGGAGAGTACTCTTGTCTACTCTTGTCTACTCTTGTCTACTCTTGTCTACTCTTGTGGGGGAGAGTACTCTTGTCTACTCTTGTCTACTCTTGTCTACTCTTGTCTACTCTTGTGGGGGAGAGTACTCTTGTCTACTCTTGTCTACTCTTGTGGGGGAGAGTACTCTTGTCTACTCTTGTCTACTCTTGTGGGGGAGAGTACTCTTGTCTACTCTTGTCTACTCTTGTGGGGAGAGTACTCTTGTCTACTCTTGTCTACTCTTGTGGGGAGAGTACTCTTGTCTACTCTTGTCTACTCTTGTGGGGAGAGTACTCTTGTCTACTCTTGTCTACTCTTGTGGGGGAGAGTACTCTTGTCTACTCTTGTCTACTCTTGTGGGGAGAGTACTCTTGTCTACTCTTGTCTACTCTTGTGGGAGAGTACTCTTGTCTACTCTTGTCTACTCTTGTGGGGAGAGTACTCTTGTCTACTCTTGTCTACTCTTGTGGGGGAGAGTACTCTTGTCTACTCTTGTCTACTCTTGTGGGGAGAGTACTCTTGTCTACTCTTGTCTACTCTTGTGGGGAGAGTACTCTTGTCTACTCTTGTCTACTCTTGTCTACTCTTGTCTACTCTTGTCTACTCTTGTCTACTCTTGTCTACTCTTGTCGGGGAGAGTACTCTTGTCTACTCTTGTCTACTCTTGTGGGGGAGAGTACTCTTGTCTACTCTTGTCTACTCTTGTGGGGGAGAGTACTCTTGTCTACTCTTGTGGGGGAGAGTACTCTTGTCTACTCTTGTCTACTCTTGTGGGGGAGAGTACTCTTGTCTACTCTTGTCTACTCTTGTCTACTCTTGTCTACTCTTGTCTACTCTTGTCTACTCTTGTCTACTCTTGTGGGAGAGTACTCTTGTCTACTCTTGTCTACTCTTGTGGGGGAGAGTACTCTTGTCTACTCTTGTCTACTCTTGTGGGGGAGAGTACTCTTGTCTACTCTTGTGGGGGAGAGTACTCTTGTCTACTCTTGTCTACTCTTGTGGGGGAGAGTACTCTTGTCTACTCTTGTCTACTCTTGTCTACTCTTGTCTACTCTTGTGGGGGAGAGTACTCTTGTCTACTCTTGTCTACTCTTGTGGGAGAGTACTCTTGTCTACTCTTGTCTACTCTTGTCTACTCTTGTCTACTCTTGTCTACTCTTGTGGGGGAGAGTACTCTTGTCTACTCTTGTCTACTCTTGTGGGGGAGAGTACTCTTGTCTACTCTTGTCTACTCTTGTCTACTCTTGTCTACTCTTGTCTACTCTTGTGGGGGAGAGTACTCTTGTCTACTCTTGTCTACTCTTGTCTACTCTTGTCTACTCTTGTGGGGAGAGTACTCTTGTCTACTCTTGTCTACTCTTGTCTACTCTTGTCTACTCTTGTCTACTCTTGTCTACTCTTGTCTACTCTTGTGGGGAGAGTACTCTTGTCTACTCTTGTCTACTCTTGTCTACTCTTGTCTACTCTTGTGGGGAGAGTACTCTTGTCTACTCTTGTCTACTCTTGTCTACTCTTGTCTACTCTTGTCTACTCTTGTCTACTCTTGTCTACTCTTGTCTACTCTTGTCTACTCTTGTCTACTCTTGTGGGGAGAGTACTCTTGTCTACTCTTGTCTACTCTTGTCTACTCTTGTCTACTCTTGTCTACTCTTGTCTACTCTTGTCTACTCTTGTGGGGGAGAGTACTCTTGTCTACTCTTGTCTACTCTTGTCTACTCTTGTCTACTCTTGTCTACTCTTGTCTACTCTTGTCTACTCTTGTCTACTCTTGTGGGGGAGAGTACTCTTGTCTACTCTTGTCTACTCTTGTCTACTCTTGTCGGGGAGAGTACTCTTGTCTACTCTTGTCTACTCTTGTCGGGGAGAGTACTCTTGTCTACTCTTGTCTACTCTTGTCTACTCTTGTCGGGGAGAGTACTCTTGTCTACTCTTGTCTACTCTTGTCTACTCTTGTCGGGGAGAGTACTCTTGTCTACTCTTGTCTACTCTTGTCTACTCTTGTCGGGGAGAGTACTCTTGTCTACTCTTGTCTACTCTTGTCTACTCTTGTCTACTCTTGTCGGGGAGAGTACTCTTGTCTACTCTTGTCTACTCTTGTCTACTCTTGTCTACTCTTGTCTACTCTTGTCGGGGAGAGTACTCTTGTCTACTCTTGTCTACTCTTGTCGGGGAGAGTACTCTTGTCTACTCTTGTCTACTCTTGTCGGGGAGAGTACTCTTGTCTACTCTTGTCTACTCTTGTCGGGGAGAGTACTCTTGTCTACTCTTGTCTACTCTTGTCGGGGAGAGTACTCTTGTCTACTCTTGTCTACTCTTGTCTACTCTTGTCTACTCTTGTCGGGGAGAGTACTCTTGTCTACTCTTGTCTACTCTTGTCTACTCTTGTCTACTCTTGTCGGGGAGAGTACTCTTGTCTACTCTTGTCTACTCTTGTCTACTCTTGTCTACTCTTGTCTACTCTTGTCTACTCTTGTCTACTCTTGTGGGGGAGAGTACTCTTGTCTACTCTTGTCTACTCTTGTCTACTCTTGTGGGGGAGAGTACTCTTGTCTACTCTTGTCTACTCTTGTGGGGGAGAGTACTCTTGTCTACTCTTGTCTACTCTTGTCTACTCTTGTCTACTCTTGTCTACTCTTGTGGGGGAGAGTACTCTTGTCTACTCTTGTGGGGGAGAGTACTCTTGTCTACTCTTGTCTACTCTTGTGGGGGAGAGTACTCTTGTCTACTCTTGTCTACTCTTGTGGGGGAGAGTACTCTTGTCTACTCTTGTCTACTCTTGTGGGGGAGAGTACTCTTGTCTACTCTTGTCTACTCTTGTCTACTCTTGTGGGGGAGAGTACTCTTGTCTACTCTTGTCTACTCTTGTCTACTCTTGTGGGGGAGAGTACTCTTGTCTACTCTTGTCTACTCTTGTCTACTCTTGTGGGGGTGAGTACTCTTGTCTACTCTTGTCTACTCTTGTGGGGAGAGTACTCTTGTCTACTCTTGTCTACTCTTGTGGGGAGAGTACTCTTGTCTACTCTTGTCTACTCTTGTCTACTCTTGTCTACTCTTGTCGGGGAGAGTACTCTTGTCTACTCTTGTCTACTCTTGTCTACTCTTGTCGGGGAGAGTACTCTTGTCTACTCTTGTCTACTCTTGTCTACTCTTGTGGGGAGAGTACTCTTGTCTACTCTTGTGGGGAGAGTACTCTTGTCTACTCTTGTCTACTCTTGTGGGGAGAGTACTCTTGTCTACTCTTGTCTACTCTTGTGGGGAGAGTACTCTTGTCTACTCTTGTCTACTCTTGTGGGGAGAGTACTCTTGTCTACTCTTGTCTACTCTTGTCTACTCTTGTGGGGGAGAGTACTCTTGTCTACTCTTGTCTACTCTTGTGGGGGAGAGTACTCTTGTCTACTCTTGTGGGGGAGAGTACTCTTGTCTACTCTTGTCTACTCTTGTGGGGGAGAGTACTCTTGTCTACTCTTGTCTACTCTTGTCTACTCTTGTCTACTCTTGTCTACTCTTGTGGGGAGAGTACTCTTGTCTACTCTTGTCTACTCTTGTCTACTCTTGTCTACTCTTGTCTACTCTTGTGGGGAGAGTACTCTTGTCTACTCTTGTCTACTCTTGTGGGGAGAGTACTCTTGTCTACTCTTGTCTACTCTTGTCGGGGAGAGTACTCTTGTCTACTCTTGTCTACTCTTGTCGGGGAGAGTACTCTTGTCTACTCTTGTCTACTCTTGTCGGGGAGAGTACTCTTGTCTACTCTTGTCTACTCTTGTCGGGGAGAGTACTCTTGTCTACTCTTGTCTACTCTTGTCGGGGAGAGTACTCTTGTCTACTCTTGTCTACTCTTGTCTACTCTTGTCTACTCTTGTGGGAGAGTACTCTTGTCTACTCTTGTCTACTCTTGTCTACTCTTGTCTACTCTTGTGGGGAGAGTACTCTTGTCTACTCTTGTCTACTCTTGTCTACTCTTGTCTACTCTTGTCTACTCTTGTCTACTCTTGTGGGGGAGAGTACTCTTGTCTACTCTTGTCTACTCTTGTGGGGGAGAGTACTCTTGTCTACTCTTGTCTACTCTTGTCTACTCTTGTGGGGAGAGTACTCTTGTCTACTCTTGTCTACTCTTGTGGGGGAGAGTACTCTTGTCTACTCTTGTCTACTCTTGTCTACTCTTGTCTACTCTTGTCTACTCTTGTGGGGGAGAGTACTCTTGTCTACTCTTGTGGGGGAGAGTACTCTTGTCTACTCTTGTCTACTCTTGTGGGGAGAGTACTCTTGTCTACTCTTGTCTACTCTTGTGGGGAGAGTACTCTTGTCTACTCTTGTCTACTCTTGTGGGAGAGTACTCTTGTCTACTCTTGTCTACTCTTGTGGGGGAGAGTACTCTTGTCTACTCTTGTCTACTCTTGTCTACTCTTGTGGGGAGAGTACTCTTGTCTACTCTTGTCTACTCTTGTGGGGAGAGTACTCTTGTCTACTCTTGTCTACTCTTGTGGGGAGAGTACTCTTGTCTACTCTTGTCTACTCTTGTCTACTCTTGTGGGGAGAGTACTCTTGTCTACTCTTGTCTACTCTTGTGGGGGAGTCTACTCTTGTCTACTCTTGTGGGGAGAGTACTCTTGTCTACTCTTGTCTACTCTTGTGGGGGAGAGTACTCTTGTCTACTCTTGTCTACTCTTGTGGGGAGAGTACTCTTGTCTACTCTTGTCTACTCTTGTGGGGAGAGTACTCTTGTCTACTCTTGTCTACTCTTGTCTACTCTTGTGGGGAGAGTACTCTTGTCTACTCTTGTCTACTCTTGTCTACTCTTGTCTACTCTTGTGGGGAGAGTACTCTTGTCTACTCTTGTCTACTCTTGTAGTACTCTTGTCTACTCTTGTCTACTCTTGTGGGGAGAGTACTCTTGTCTACTCTTGTCTACTCTTGTGGGGAGAGTACTCTTGTCTACTCTTGTCTACTCTTGTGGGGAGAGTACTCTTGTCTACTCTTGTCTACTCTTGTGGGGAGAGTACTCTTGTCTACTCTTGTCTACTCTTGTGGGGAGAGTACTCTTGTCTACTCTTGTCTACTCTTGTGGGGAGAGTACTCTTGTCTACTCTTGTCTACTCTTGTGGGGAGAGTACTCTTGTCTACTCTTGTCTACTCTTGTGGGGAGAGTACTCTTGTCTACTCTTGTCTACTCTTGTGGGGAGAGTACTCTTGTCTACTCTTGTCTACTCTTGTGGGGAGAGTACTCTTGTCTACTCTTGTCTACTCTTGTGGGGGAGAGTACTCTTGTCTACTCTTGTCTACTCTTGTGGGGAGAGTACTCTTGTCTACTCTTGTCTACTCTTGTCTACTCTTGTCTACTCTTGTCTACTCTTGTCTACTCTTGTCGGGAGAGTACTCTTGTCTACTCTTGTCTACTCTTGTGGGGAGAGTACTCTTGTCTACTCTTGTCTACTCTTGTGGGGAGAGTACTCTTGTCTACTCTTGTCTACTCTTGTCTACTCTTGTCTACTCTTGTCTACTCTTGTGGGGAGAGTACTCTTGTCTACTCTTGTCTACTCTTGTGGGGAGAGTACTCTTGTCTACTCTTGTCTACTCTTGTCTACTCTTGTCTACTCTTGTCTACTCTTGTGGGGAGAGTACTCTTGTCTACTCTTGTCTACTCTTGTGGGGAGAGTACTCTTGTCTACTCTTGTCTACTCTTGTCTACTCTTGTCTACTCTTGTCTACTCTTGTGGGGAGAGTACTCTTGTCTACTCTTGTCTACTCTTGTGGGGGAGAGTACTCTTGTCTACTCTTGTCTACTCTTGTCTACTCTTGTCTACTCTTGTCTACTCTTGTGGGGGAGAGTACTCTTGTCTACTCTTGTGGGGGAGAGTACTCTTGTCTACTCTTGTCTACTCTTGTCTACTCTTGTCTACTCTTGTGGGGGAGAGTACTCTTGTCTACTCTTGTCTACTCTTGTCTACTCTTGTCTACTCTTGTCTACTCTTGTGGGGAGAGTACTCTTGTCTACTCTTGTCTACTCTTGTGGGGAGAGTACTCTTGTCTACTCTTGTCTACTCTTGTCTACTCTTGTCTACTCTTGTCTACTCTTGTGGGGAGAGTACTCTTGTCTACTCTTGTCTACTCTTGTCTACTCTTGTCTACTCTTGTCTACTCTTGTCTACTCTTGTGGGGGAGAGTACTCTTGTCTACTCTTGTCTACTCTTGTGGGGAGAGTACTCTTGTCTACTCTTGTCTACTCTTGTCTACTCTTGTCTACTCTTGTCTACTCTTGTGGGGAGAGTACTCTTGTCTACTCTTGTCTACTCTTGTCTACTCTTGTCTACTCTTGTCTACTCTTGTGGGGGAGAGTACTCTTGTCTACTCTTGTCTACTCTTGTGGGGGAGAGTACTCTTGTCTACTCTTGTCTACTCTTGTGGGGGAGAGTACTCTTGTCTACTCTTGTCTACTCTTGTCTACTCTTGTCTACTCTTGTCTACTCTTGTCTACTCTTGTCTACTCTTGTCTACTCTTGTGGGGAGAGTACTCTTGTCTACTCTTGTCTACTCTTGTCTACTCTTGTCTACTCTTGTCTACTCTTGTGGGGAGAGTACTCTTGTCTACTCTTGTCTACTCTTGTGGGGAGAGTACTCTTGTCTACTCTTGTCTACTCTTGTGGGGGAGAGTACTCTTGTCTACTCTTGTCTACTCTTGTGGGGAGAGTACTCTTGTCTACTCTTGTCTACTCTTGTGGGGAGAGTACTCTTGTCTACTCTTGTCTACTCTTGTGGGGAGAGTACTCTTGTCTACTCTTGTCTACTCTTGTCTACTCTTGTCTACTCTTGTCTACTCTTGTGGGGAGAGTACTCTTGTCTACTCTTGTCTACTCTTGTGGGGGAGAGTACTCTTGTCTACTCTTGTCTACTCTTGTGGGGAGAGTACTCTTGTCTACTCTTGTCTACTCTTGTGGGGAGAGTACTCTTGTCTACTCTTGTCTACTCTTGTCTACTCTTGTCTACTCTTGTGGGGAGAGTACTCTTGTCTACTCTTGTCTACTCTTGTCTACTCTTGTCTACTCTTGTGGGGAGAGTACTCTTGTCTACTCTTGTCTACTCTTGTCTACTCTTGTCTACTCTTGTCTACTCTTGTGGGGGAGAGTACTCTTGTCTACTCTTGTGGGGGAGAGTACTCTTGTCTACTCTTGTCTACTCTTGTCTACTCTTGTCTACTCTTGTCTACTCTTGTGGGGGAGAGTACTCTTGTCTACTCTTGTCTACTCTTGTCTACTCTTGTCTACTCTTGTCTACTCTTGTCTACTCTTGTCTACTCTTGTGGGGAGAGTACTCTTGTCTACTCTTGTCTACTCTTGTGGGGGAGAGTACTCTTGTCTACTCTTGTCTACTCTTGTCTACTCTTGTCTACTCTTGTCTACTCTTGTCTACTCTTGTCTACTCTTGTGGGGGAGAGTACTCTTGTCTACTCTTGTCTACTCTTGTCTACTCTTGTGGGGAGAGTACTCTTGTCTACTCTTGTCTACTCTTGTCTACTCTTGTGGGGAGAGTACTCTTGTCTACTCTTGTCTACTCTTGTCTACTCTTGTGGGGAGAGTACTCTTGTCTACTCTTGTCTACTCTTGTGGGGAGAGTACTCTTGTCTACTCTTGTCTACTCTTGTCTACTCTTGTCTACTCTTGTCTACTCTTGTGGGGAGAGTACTCTTGTCTACTCTTGTCTACTCTTGTCTACTCTTGTCTACTCTTGTCTACTCTTGTCTACTCTTGTCTACTCTTGTCTACTCTTGTGGGGAGAGTACTCTTGTCTACTCTTGTCTACTCTTGTGGGGGAGAGTACTCTTGTCTACTCTTGTCTACTCTTGTGGGGAGAGTACTCTTGTCTACTCTTGTCTACTCTTGTCTACTCTTGTCTACTCTTGTCTACTCTTGTCTACTCTTGTCTACTCTTGTGGGGAGAGTACTCTTGTCTACTCTTGTCTACTCTTGTGGGGAGAGTACTCTTGTCTACTCTTGTCTACTCTTGTCTACTCTTGTCTACTCTTGTCTACTCTTGTGGGGAGAGTACTCTTGTCTACTCTTGTCTACTCTTGTCTACTCTTGTCTACTCTTGTCTACTCTTGTCTACTCTTGTCTACTCTTGTCTACTCTTGTGGGGAGAGTACTCTTGTCTACTCTTGTCTACTCTTGTCTACTCTTGTGGGGAGAGTACTCTTGTCTACTCTTGTCTACTCTTGTCTACTCTTGTGGGGGAGAGTACTCTTGTCTACTCTTGTCTACTCTTGTGGGGAGAGTACTCTTGTCTACTCTTGTCTACTCTTGTCTACTCTTGTCTACTCTTGTCTACTCTTGTGGGGAGAGTACTCTTGTCTACTCTTGTGGGGAGAGTACTCTTGTCTACTCTTGTCTACTCTTGTGGGGAGAGTACTCTTGTCTACTCTTGTCTACTCTTGTGGGGAGAGTACTCTTGTCTACTCTTGTCTACTCTTGTGGGGAGAGTACTCTTGTCTACTCTTGTCTACTCTTGTCTACTCTTGTGGGGGAGAGTACTCTTGTCTACTCTTGTCTACTCTTGTCTACTCTTGTCTACTCTTGTGGGGAGAGTACTCTTGTCTACTCTTGTCTACTCTTGTCTACTCTTGTGGGGGAGAGTACTCTTGTCTACTCTTGTCTACTCTTGTGGGGAGAGTACTCTTGTCTACTCTTGTCTACTCTTGTGGGGAGAGTACTCTTGTCTACTCTTGTCTACTCTTGTCTACTCTTGTCTACTCTTGTCGGGAGAGTACTCTTGTCTACTCTTGTCTACTCTTGTCTACTCTTGTCGGGGAGAGTACTCTTGTCTACTCTTGTCTACTCTTGTCTACTCTTGTGGGGGAGAGTACTCTTGTCTACTCTTGTGGGGGAGAGTACTCTTGTCTACTCTTGTGGGGGAGAGTACTCTTGTCTACTCTTGTCTACTCTTGTGGGGAGAGTACTCTTGTCTACTCTTGTCTACTCTTGTGGGGAGAGTACTCTTGTCTACTCTTGTCTACTCTTGTCTACTCTTGTCTACTCTTGTGGGAGAGTACTCTTGTCTACTCTTGTCTACTCTTGTCTACTCTTGTGGGGAGAGTACTCTTGTCTACTCTTGTCTACTCTTGTCTACTCTTGTGGGGAGAGTACTCTTGTCTACTCTTGTCTACTCTTGTCTACTCTTGTCTACTCTTGTGGGGAGAGTACTCTTGTCTACTCTTGTCTACTCTTGTCTACTCTTGTGGGGGAGAGTACTCTTGTCTACTCTTGTCTACTCTTGTCTACTCTTGTCTACTCTTGTGGGGGAGAGTACTCTTGTCTACTCTTGTCTACTCTTGTCTACTCTTGTGGGGGAGAGTACTCTTGTCTACTCTTGTCTACTCTTGTCTACTCTTGTGGGGGAGAGTACTCTTGTCTACTCTTGTCTACTCTTGTCTACTCTTGTGGGAGAGTACTCTTGTCTACTCTTGTCTACTCTTGTCTACTCTTGTGGGGAGAGTACTCTTGTCTACTCTTGTCTACTCTTGTCTACTCTTGTCTACTCTTGTGGGGGAGAGTACTCTTGTCTACTCTTGTCTACTCTTGTCTACTCTTGTGGGGAGAGTACTCTTGTCTACTCTTGTCTACTCTTGTCTACTCTTGTCTACTCTTGTCTACTCTTGTCTACTCTTGTGGGGAGAGTACTCTTGTCTACTCTTGTCTACTCTTGTGGGGAGAGTACTCTTGTCTACTCTTGTCTACTCTTGTCTACTCTTGTGGGGAGAGTACTCTTGTCTACTCTTGTCTACTCTTGTCTACTCTTGTGGGGGAGAGTACTCTTGTCTACTCTTGTCTACTCTTGTGGGGGAGAGTACTCTTGTCTACTCTTGTCTACTCTTGTCTACTCTTGTCTACTCTTGTGGGGGAGAGTACTCTTGTCTACTCTTGTCTACTCTTGTGGGGAGAGTACTCTTGTCTACTCTTGTCTACTCTTGTCTACTCTTGTCTACTCTTGTCTACTCTTGTCTACTCTTGTGGGGAGAGTACTCTTGTCTACTCTTGTCTACTCTTGTCTACTCTTGTCTACTCTTGTCTACTCTTGTGGGAGAGTACTCTTGTCTACTCTTGTCTACTCTTGTCTACTCTTGTGGGGAGAGTACTCTTGTCTACTCTTGTCTACTCTTGTCTACTCTTGTCTACTCTTGTCTACTCTTGTGGGGGTGAGTACTCTTGTCTACTCTTGTCTACTCTTGTCTACTCTTGTGGGGAGAGTACTCTTGTCTACTCTTGTCTACTCTTGTCTACTCTTGTCTACTCTTGTCGGGGAGAGTACTCTTGTCTACTCTTGTCTACTCTTGTCTACTCTTGTCGGGGAGAGTACTCTTGTCTACTCTTGTCTACTCTTGTCTACTCTTGTGGGGGAGAGTACTCTTGTCTACTCTTGTCTACTCTTGTCTACTCTTGTCTACTCTTGTCTACTCTTGTCGGGGAGAGTACTCTTGTCTACTCTTGTCTACTCTTGTCTACTCTTGTCGGAGAGTACTCTTGTCTACTCTTGTCTACTCTTGTCTACTCTTGTCGGGGAGAGTACTCTTGTCTACTCTTGTCTACTCTTGTCTACTCTTGTCTACTCTTGTCGGGGAGAGTACTCTTGTCTACTCTTGTCTACTCTTGTCTACTCTTGTCTACTCTTGTCTACTCTTGTCTACTCTTGTGGGGAGAGTACTCTTGTCTACTCTTGTCTACTCTTGTCTACTCTTGTGGGGGAGAGTACTCTTGTCTACTCTTGTCTACTCTTGTGGGGAGAGTACTCTTGTCTACTCTTGTCTACTCTTGTCTACTCTTGTCTACTCTTGTGGGGAGAGTACTCTTGTCTACTCTTGTCTACTCTTGTGGGGGAGAGTACTCTTGTCTACTCTTGTCTACTCTTGTCTACTCTTGTGGGGGAGAGTACTCTTGTCTACTCTTGTCTACTCTTGTCTACTCTTGTCTACTCTTGTCTACTCTTGTCGGGGAGAGTACTCTTGTCTACTCTTGTCTACTCTTGTCTACTCTTGTCGGGGAGAGTACTCTTGTCTACTCTTGTCTACTCTTGTCGGGGAGAGTACTCTTGTCTACTCTTGTCTACTCTTGTCTACTCTTGTCGGGGAGAGTACTCTTGTCTACTCTTGTCTACTCTTGTCTACTCTTGTCGGGGAGAGTACTCTTGTCTACTCTTGTCTACTCTTGTCTACTCTTGTCGGGAGAGTACTCTTGTCTACTCTTGTCTACTCTTGTCTACTCTTGTCGGGGAGAGTACTCTTGTCTACTCTTGTCTACTCTTGTCTACTCTTGTCTACTCTTGTCGGGGAGAGTACTCTTGTCTACTCTTGTCTACTCTTGTCGGGGAGAGTACTCTTGTCTACTCTTGTCTACTCTTGTCGGGGAGAGTACTCTTGTCTACTCTTGTCTACTCTTGTCGGGGAGAGTACTCTTGTCTACTCTTGTCTACTCTTGTCGGGAGAGTACTCTTGTCTACTCTTGTCTACTCTTGTCTACTCTTGTGGGAGAGTACTCTTGTCTACTCTTGTCTACTCTTGTCTACTCTTGTCTACTCTTGTCGGGAGAGTACTCTTGTCTACTCTTGTCTACTCTTGTCTACTCTTGTCTACTCTTGTCTACTCTTGTCTACTCTTGTGGGGAGAGTACTCTTGTCTACTCTTGTCTACTCTTGTGGGGAGAGTACTCTTGTCTACTCTTGTCTACTCTTGTCTACTCTTGTGGGGAGAGTACTCTTGTCTACTCTTGTCTACTCTTGTGGGGAGAGTACTCTTGTCTACTCTTGTCTACTCTTGTCTACTCTTGTCTACTCTTGTCTACTCTTGTGGGGGAGAGTACTCTTGTCTACTCTTGTGGGGGAGAGTACTCTTGTCTACTCTTGTCTACTCTTGTGGGGGAGAGTACTCTTGTCTACTCTTGTCTACTCTTGTGGGGAGAGTACTCTTGTCTACTCTTGTCTACTCTTGTGGGGAGAGTACTCTTGTCTACTCTTGTCTACTCTTGTCTACTCTTGTGGGGGAGAGTACTCTTGTCTACTCTTGTCTACTCTTGTCTACTCTTGTGGGGGTGAGTACTCTTGTCTACTCTTGTCTACTCTTGTCTACTCTTGTGGGGGTGAGTACTCTTGTCTACTCTTGTCTACTCTTGTGGGGGAGAGTACTCTTGTCTACTCTTGTCTACTCTTGTGGGGGAGAGTACTCTTGTCTACTCTTGTCTACTCTTGTCTACTCTTGTCTACTCTTGTCGGGGAGAGTACTCTTGTCTACTCTTGTCTACTCTTGTCTACTCTTGTCGGGGAGAGTACTCTTGTCTACTCTTGTCTACTCTTGTCTACTCTTGTGGGGAGAGTACTCTTGTCTACTCTTGTCTACTCTTGTGGGGAGAGTACTCTTGTCTACTCTTGTCTACTCTTGTGGGGAGAGTACTCTTGTCTACTCTTGTCTACTCTTGTCGGGGAGAGTACTCTTGTCTACTCTTGTCTACTCTTGTCGGGAGAGTACTCTTGTCTACTCTTGTCTACTCTTGTCTACTCTTGTCGGGGAGAGTACTCTTGTCTACTCTTGTCTACTCTTGTCTACTCTTGTGGGGGAGAGTACTCTTGTCTACTCTTGTCTACTCTTGTCTACTCTTGTGGGGGAGAGTACTCTTGTCTACTCTTGTCTACTCTTGTGGGGAGAGTACTCTTGTCTACTCTTGTCTACTCTTGTGGAGAGTACTCTTGTCTACTCTTGTCTACTCTTGTCTACTCTTGTGGGGGAGAGTACTCTTGTCTACTCTTGTCTACTCTTGTCTACTCTTGTCTACTCTTGTGGGGGTGAGTACTCTTGTCTACTCTTGTCTACTCTTGTGGGGGTGAGTACTCTTGTCTACTCTTGTGGGGAGAGTACTCTTGTCTACTCTTGTCTACTCTTGTCTACTCTTGTGGGGGTGAGTACTCTTGTCTACTCTTGTCTACTCTTGTCTACTCTTGTCTACTCTTGTCTACTCTTGTCTACTCTTGTCTACTCTTGTCTACTCTTGTGGGGGAGAGTACTCTTGTCTACTCTTGTCTACTCTTGTGGGAGAGTACTCTTGTCTACTCTTGTCTACTCTTGTGGGGGAGAGTACTCTTGTCTACTCTTGTCTACTCTTGTGGGGGAGAGTACTCTTGTCTACTCTTGTCTACTCTTGTGGGGGAGAGTACTCTTGTCTACTCTTGTCTACTCTTGTCTACTCTTGTCTACTCTTGTGGGGAGAGTACTCTTGTCTACTCTTGTCTACTCTTGTCTACTCTTGTCTACTCTTGTGGGGAGAGTACTCTTGTCTACTCTTGTCTACTCTTGTGGGGAGAGTACTCTTGTCTACTCTTGTCTACTCTTGTGGGGAGAGTACTCTTGTCTACTCTTGTCTACTCTTGTGGGGAGAGTACTCTTGTCTACTCTTGTCTACTCTTGTGGGGAGAGTACTCTTGTCTACTCTTGTCTACTCTTGTGGGGAGAGTACTCTTGTCTACTCTTGTCTACTCTTGTGGGGAGAGTACTCTTGTCTACTCTTGTCTACTCTTGTGGGGAGAGTACTCTTGTCTACTCTTGTCTACTCTTGTGGGGAGAGTACTCTTGTCTACTCTTGTCTACTCTTGTGGGGAGAGTACTCTTGTCTACTCTTGTCTACTCTTGTGGGGAGAGTACTCTTGTCTACTCTTGTCTACTCTTGTGGGGGAGAGTACTCTTGTCTACTCTTGTCTACTCTTGTGGGGAGAGTACTCTTGTCTACTCTTGTCTACTCTTGTGGGGAGAGTACTCTTGTCTACTCTTGTCTACTCTTGTCTACTCTTGTCTACTCTTGTCTACTCTTGTCTACTCTTGTCTACTCTTGTGGGGAGAGTACTCTTGTCTACTCTTGTCTACTCTTGTGGGGAGAGTACTCTTGTCTACTCTTGTCTACTCTTGTGGGGAGAGTACTCTTGTCTACTCTTGAGTACTCTTGTCTACTCTTGTCTACTCTTGTGGGAGAGTACTCTTGTCTACTCTTGTCTACTCTTGTCTACTCTTGTCTACTCTTGTCTACTCTTGTCTACTCTTGTCTACTCTTGTCTACTCTTGTGGGGAGAGTACTCTTGTCTACTCTTGTCTACTCTTGTGGGGAGAGTACTCTTGTCTACTCTTGTCTACTCTTGTGGGGAGAGTACTCTTGTCTACTCTTGTGGGGAGAGTACTCTTGTCTACTCTTGTCTACTCTTGTGGGGAGAGTACTCTTGTCTACTCTTGTCTACTCTTGTCTACTCTTGTCTACTCTTGTCTACTCTTGTGGGGAGAGTACTCTTGTCTACTCTTGTCTACTCTTGTGGGGGAGTACTCTTGTCTACTCTTGTCTACTCTTGTCTACTCTTGTCTACTCTTGTCTACTCTTGTGGGGAGAGTACTCTTGTCTACTCTTGTCTACTCTTGTGGGAGAGTACTCTTGTCTACTCTTGTCTACTCTTGTCTACTCTTGTCTACTCTTGTGGGGAGAGTACTCTTGTCTACTCTTGTCTACTCTTGTCTACTCTTGTCTACTCTTGTCTACTCTTGTGGGGAGAGTACTCTTGTCTACTCTTGTCTACTCTTGTCTACTCTTGTCTACTCTTGTCTACTCTTGTCTACTCTTGTCTACTCTTGTCTACTCTTGTCTACTCTTGTGGGGGAGAGTACTCTTGTCTACTCTTGTCTACTCTTGTCTACTCTTGTCTACTCTTGTCTACTCTTGTCTACTCTTGTCTACTCTTGTCTACTCTTGTGGGGAGAGTACTCTTGTCTACTCTTGTCTACTCTTGTCTACTCTTGTCTACTCTTGTCTACTCTTGTCTACTCTTGTCTACTCTTGTCTACTCTTGTGGGGGAGTACTCTTGTCTACTCTTGTCTACTCTTGTCTACTCTTGTCTACTCTTGTCGGGGAGAGTACTCTTGTCTACTCTTGTCTACTCTTGTCGGGGAGAGTACTCTTGTCTACTCTTGTCTACTCTTGTCTACTCTTGTCGGGGAGAGTACTCTTGTCTACTCTTGTCTACTCTTGTCTACTCTTGTCGGGGAGAGTACTCTTGTCTACTCTTGTCTACTCTTGTCTACTCTTGTCGGGGAGAGTACTCTTGTCTACTCTTGTCTACTCTTGTCTACTCTTGTCTACTCTTGTCGGGGAGAGTACTCTTGTCTACTCTTGTCTACTCTTGTCTACTCTTGTCTACTCTTGTCGGGGAGAGTACTCTTGTCTACTCTTGTCTACTCTTGTCGGGGAGAGTACTCTTGTCTACTCTTGTCTACTCTTGTCGGGGAGAGTACTCTTGTCTACTCTTGTCTACTCTTGTCGGGGAGAGTACTCTTGTCTACTCTTGTCTACTCTTGTCGGGGAGAGTACTCTTGTCTACTCTTGTCTACTCTTGTCTACTCTTGTCTACTCTTGTCGGGGAGAGTACTCTTGTCTACTCTTGTCTACTCTTGTCTACTCTTGTCTACTCTTGTCTACTCTTGTCTACTCTTGTCTACTCTTGTCGGGGAGAGTACTCTTGTCTACTCTTGTCTACTCTTGTCTACTCTTGTGGGGAGAGTACTCTTGTCTACTCTTGTCTACTCTTGTGGGAGAGTACTCTTGTCTACTCTTGTCTACTCTTGTCTACTCTTGTCTACTCTTGTGGGGAGAGTACTCTTGTCTACTCTTGTGGGGAGAGTACTCTTGTCTACTCTTGTCTACTCTTGTGGGAGAGTACTCTTGTCTACTCTTGTCTACTCTTGTGGGGAGAGTACTCTTGTCTACTCTTGTCTACTCTTGTGGGAGAGTACTCTTGTCTACTCTTGTCTACTCTTGTCTACTCTTGTGGGAGAGTACTCTTGTCTACTCTTGTCTACTCTTGTCTACTCTTGTGGGGTGAGTACTCTTGTCTACTCTTGTCTACTCTTGTCTACTCTTGTGGGGGTGAGTACTCTTGTCTACTCTTGTCTACTCTTGTGGGGAGAGTACTCTTGTCTACTCTTGTCTACTCTTGTGGGGGAGAGTACTCTTGTCTACTCTTGTCTACTCTTGTCTACTCTTGTCTACTCTTGTCGGGGAGAGTACTCTTGTCTACTCTTGTCTACTCTTGTCTACTCTTGTCTACTCTTGTCGGGGAGAGTACTCTTGTCTACTCTTGTCTACTCTTGTCTACTCTTGTGGGAGAGTACTCTTGTCTACTCTTGTGGGAGAGTACTCTTGTCTACTCTTGTCTACTCTTGTGGGGAGAGTACTCTTGTCTACTCTTGTCTACTCTTGTGGGGAGAGTACTCTTGTCTACTCTTGTCTACTCTTGTCTACTCTTGTGGGAGAGTACTCTTGTCTACTCTTGTCTACTCTTGTGGGGTGAGTACTCTTGTCTACTCTTGTGGGGAGAGTACTCTTGTCTACTCTTGTCTACTCTTGTGGGGGAGAGTACTCTTGTCTACTCTTGTCTACTCTTGTCTACTCTTGTCTACTCTTGTCTACTCTTGTGGGGAGAGTACTCTTGTCTACTCTTGTCTACTCTTGTCTACTCTTGTCTACTCTTGTCTACTCTTGTGGGGAGAGTACTCTTGTCTACTCTTGTCTACTCTTGTCTACTCTTGTCTACTCTTGTCTCTACTCTTGGGAGTTGTCTACTCTTGTCTACTCTTGTCTACTCTTGTCTACTCTTGTCTACTCTTGTGGGGAGAGTACTCTTGTCTACTCTTGTCTACTCTTGTCTACTCTTGTCTACTCTTGTCTACTCTTGTCGGGAGAGTACTCTTGTCTACTCTTGTCTACTCTTGTCGGGGAGAGTACTCTTGTCTACTCTTGTCTACTCTTGTCGGGAGAGTACTCTTGTCTACTCTTGTCTACTCTTGTCTACTCTTGTCTACTCTTGTGGAGAGTACTCTTGTCTACTCTTGTCTACTCTTGTCGGGAGAGTACTCTTGTCTACTCTTGTCTACTCTTGTCTACTCTTGTCTACTCTTGTCGGGGAGAGTACTCTTGTCTACTCTTGTCTACTCTTGTGGGGGAGAGTACTCTTGTCTACTCTTGTGGGGGAGAGTACTCTTGTCTACTCTTGTCTACTCTTGTCTACTCTTGTCTACTCTTGTCTACTCTTGTCTACTCTTGTCTACTCTTGTCTACTCTTGTCTACTCTTGTCTACTCTTGTCTACTCTTGTCGGGGAGAGTACTCTTGTCTACTCTTGTCTACTCTTGTCTACTCTTGTCTACTCTTGTCTACTCTTGTCTACTCTTGTCTACTCTTGTCTACTCTTGTCGGGGAGAGTACTCTTGTCTACTCTTGTCTACTCTTGTCTACTCTTGTCTACTCTTGTCTACTCTTGTCTACTCTTGTCTACTCTTGTCTACTCTTGTCGGGGAGAGTACTCTTGTCTACTCTTGTCTACTCTTGTCTACTCTTGTCGGGGAGAGTACTCTTGTCTACTCTTGTCTACTCTTGTCGGGAGAGTACTCTTGTCTACTCTTGTCTACTCTTGTCTACTCTTGTCTACTCTTGTCGGGGAGAGTACTCTTGTCTACTCTTGTCTACTCTTGTGGGGAGTACTCTTGTCTACTCTTGTCTACTCTTGTCTACTCTTGTCTACTCTTGTCTACTCTTGTCTACTCTTGTCTACTCTTGTCTACTCTTGTCTACTCTTGTCTACTCTTGTCTACTCTTGTCTACTCTTGTCTACTCTTGTCTACTCTTGTCGGGGAGAGTACTCTTGTCTACTCTTGTCTACTCTTGTCGGGGAGAGTACTCTTGTCTACTCTTGTCTACTCTTGTCGGGAGAGTACTCTTGTCTACTCTTGTCTACTCTTGTGGAGAGTACTCTTGTCTACTCTTGTCTACTCTTGTCGGGAGAGTACTCTTGTCTACTCTTGTCTACTCTTGTCTACTCTTGTCTACTCTTGTGGGGAGAGTACTCTTGTCTACTCTTGTCTACTCTTGTTGTCTACTCTTGTCTACTCTTGTCTACTCTTGTCTACTCTTGTCTACTCTTGTCTACTCTTGTCTACTCTTGTGGGAGAGTACTCTTGTCTACTCTTGTCTACTCTTGTGGGGAGTACTCTTGTCTACTCTTGTCTACTCTTGTCTACTCTTGTCTACTCTTGTCTACTCTTGTGGGGGAGAGTACTCTTGTCTACTCTTGTCTACTCTTGTGGGAGAGTACTCTTGTCTACTCTTGTCTACTCTTGTGGGGAGAGTACTCTTGTCTACTCTTGTCTACTCTTGTGGAGAGTACTCTTGTCTACTCTTGTCTACTCTTGTGGGGAGAGTACTCTTGTCTACTCTTGTCTACTCTTGTGGGAGAGTACTCTTGTCTACTCTTGTCTACTCTTGTGGGGGAGTACTCTTGTCTACTCTTGTCTACTCTTGTCTACTCTTGTCTACTCTTGTCTACTCTTGTCTACTCTTGTCTACTCTTGTGGGCTTGTGTACTCTTGTCTACTCTTGTCTACTCTTGTCTACTCTTGTCTACTCTTGTCTACTCTTGTGGGAGAGTACTCTTGTCTACTCTTGTGGGAGAGTACTCTTGTCTACTCTTGTCTACTCTTGTCTACTCTTGTCTACTCTTGTCTACTCTTGTCTACTCTTGTCTACTCTTGTCTACTCTTGTCTACTCTTGTCTACTCTTGTCTACTCTTGTCTACTCTTGTCTACTCTTGTCTACTCTTGTCTACTCTTGTCTACTCTTGTGGGGGAGAGTACTCTTGTCTACTCTTGTCTACTCTTGTCTACTCTTGTCTACTCTTGTCTACTCTTGTCTACTCTTGTCTACTCTTGTCTACTCTTGTCTACTCTTGTCTACTCTTGTCTACTCTTGTCTACTCTTGTCTACTCTTGTGGGGAGAGTACTCTTGTCTACTCTTGTCTACTCTTGTCTACTCTTGTCTACTCTTGTCTACTCTTGTCTACTCTTGTCTACTCTTGTGTCTACTCTTGTCTACTCTTGTCTACTCTTGTCTACTCTTGTCTACTCTTGTGGGAGAGTACTCTTGTCTACTCTTGTCTACTCTTGTCTACTCTTGTCTACTCTTGTCTACTCTTGTCGGGGAGAGTACTCTTGTCTACTCTTGTCTACTCTTGTCTACTCTTGTCTACTCTTGTCTACTCTTGTCTACTCTTGTCTACTCTTGTCTACTCTTGTCTACTCTTGTCTACTCTTGTCTACTCTTGTCTACTCTTGTCTACTCTTGTGGGGAGAGTACTCTTGTCTACTCTTGTCTACTCTTGTCTACTCTTGTCTACTCTTGTCTACTCTTGTCTACTCTTGTCTACTCTTGTCTACTCTTGTGGGAGAGTACTCTTGTCTACTCTTGTCTACTCTTGTCTACTCTTGTCTACTCTTGTCTACTCTTGTCTACTCTTGTCTACTCTTGTCTACTCTTGTGGGGGAGAGTACTCTTGTCTACTCTTGTCTACTCTTGTCTACTCTTGTCTACTCTTGTCTACTCTTGTCTACTCTTGTGAGAGTACTCTTGTCTACTCTTGTCTACTCTTGTCTACTCTTGTCTACTCTTGTCTACTCTTGTCTACTCTTGTCTACTCTTGTGGGAGAGTACTCTTGTCTACTCTTGTCTACTCTTGTCTACTCTTGTGAGTACTCTTGTCTACTCTTGTCTACTCTTGTCTACTCTTGTCTACTCTTGTGGGGAGAGTACTCTTGTCTACTCTTGTCTACTCTTGTCTACTCTTGTCTACTCTTGTCTACTCTTGTGGGAGAGTACTCTTGTCTACTCTTGTCTACTCTTGTCTACTCTTGTCTACTCTTGTCTACTCTTGTCTACTCTTGTCTACTCTTGTCTACTCTTGTCTACTCTTGTCTACTCTTGTCTACTCTTGTCGGGGAGAGTACTCTTGTCTACTCTTGTCTACTCTTGTCTACTCTTGTCTACTCTTGTCGGGGAGAGTACTCTTGTCTACTCTTGTCTACTCTTGTCTACTCTTGTCTACTCTTGTCTACTCTTGTCTACTCTTGTCTACTCTTGTCTACTCTTGTCTACTCTTGTCTACTCTTGTCTACTCTTGTCTACTCTTGTGGGGAGAGTACTCTTGTCTACTCTTGTCTACTCTTGTCTACTCTTGTCTACTCTTGTCTAGTACTCTTGTCTACTCTTGTCTACTCTTGTCTACTCTTGTCTACTCTTGTGGGGAGAGTACTCTTGTCTACTCTTGTCTACTCTTGTGGGGAGAGTACTCTTGTCTACTCTTGTCTACTCTTGTCTCTTGTCTACTCTTGTCTACTCTTGTCTACTCTTGTCTACTCTTGTGGGGAGAGTACTCTTGTCTACTCTTGTCTACTCTTGTCTACTCTTGTGGGGAGAGTACTCTTGTCTACTCTTGTCTACTCTTGTCTACTCTTGTGGGGAGAGTACTCTTGTCTACTCTTGTCTACTCTTGTCTACTCTTGTCTACTCTTGTCTACTCTTGTGGGGAGAGTACTCTTGTCTACTCTTGTCTACTCTTGTCTACTCTTGTCTACTCTTGTCTACTCTTGTCTACTCTTGTCTACTCTTGTGGGGAGAGTACTCTTGTCTACTCTTGTCTACTCTTGTCTACTCTTGTCTACTCTTGTCTACTCTTGTCTACTCTTGTCTACTCTTGTCTACTCTTGTGGGGAGAGTACTCTTGTCTACTCTTGTCTACTCTTGTACTCTTGTCTACTCTTGTCTACTCTTGTCTACTCTTGTGGGGAGAGTACTCTTGTCTACTCTTGTCTACTCTTGTCTACTCTTGTCTACTCTTGTCTACTCTTGTGTCTACTCTTGTCTACTCTTGTGGGAGAGTACTCTTGTCTACTCTTGTCTACTCTTGTGGGGAGAGTACTCTTGTCTACTCTTGTCTACTCTTGTCTACTCTTGTCTACTCTTGTCTACTCTTGTGTCTACTCTTGTCTACTCTTGTCTACTCTTGTCTACTCTTGTCTACTCTTGTCTACTCTTGTGAGTACTCTTGTCTACTCTTGTCTACTCTTGTCTACTCTTGTCTACTCTTGTCTACTCTTGTGGGGAGAGTACTCTTGTCTACTCTTGTCTACTCTTGTCTACTCTTGTCTACTCTTGTCTACTCTTGTGGGGAGAGTACTCTTGTCTACTCTTGTCTACTCTTGTCTACTCTTGTCTACTCTTGTCTACTCTTGTCTACTCTTGTCTACTCTTGTGGGAGAGTACTCTTGTCTACTCTTGTCTACTCTTGTCTACTCTTGTCTACTCTTGTCTACTCTTGTCTACTCTTGTCTACTCTTGTGGGAGAGTACTCTTGTCTACTCTTGTCTACTCTTGTCTACTCTTGTCTACTCTTGTCTACTCTTGTCTACTCTTGTCTACTCTTGTCTACTCTTGTCTACTCTTGTGGGGAGAGTACTCTTGTCTACTCTTGTCTACTCTTGTCTACTCTTGTCTACTCTTGTCTACTCTTGTCTACTCTTGTCTACTCTTGTCTACTCTTGTCTACTCTTGTCTACTCTTGTCTACTCTTGTCTACTCTTGTGGGGAGAGTACTCTTGTCTACTCTTGTCTACTCTTGTCTACTCTTGTCTACTCTTGTCTACTCTTGTCTACTCTTGTCTACTCTTGTCTACTCTTGTCTACTCTTGTCTACTCTTGTCTACTCTTGTCTACTCTTGTCTACTCTTGTCTACTCTTGTCTACTCTTGTCTACTCTTGTGGGGAGAGTACTCTTGTCTACTCTTGTCTACTCTTGTCTACTCTTGTCTACTCTTGTCTACTCTTGTGGGGAGAGTACTCTTGTCTACTCTTGTCTACTCTTGTGGGAGAGTACTCTTGTCTACTCTTGTCTACTCTTGTCTACTCTTGTCTACTCTTGTCTACTCTTGTCTACTCTTGTCTACTCTTGTCTACTCTTGTCTACTCTTGTCTACTCTTGTCTACTCTTGTCTACTCTTGTCTACTCTTGTCTACTCTTGTGGGGGAGAGTACTCTTGTCTACTCTTGTCTACTCTTGTCTACTCTTGTCTACTCTTGTCTACTCTTGTCTACTCTTGTCTACTCTTGTGGGAGAGTACTCTTGTCTACTCTTGTCTACTCTTGTGGGAGAGTACTCTTGTCTACTCTTGTCTACTCTTGTGGGAGAGTACTCTTGTCTACTCTTGTCTACTCTTGTGGGAGAGTACTCTTGTCTACTCTTGTCTACTCTTGTCTACTCTTGTCTACTCTTGTCTACTCTTGTGGGGAGAGTACTCTTGTCTACTCTTGTCTACTCTTGTCTACTCTTGTGGGGACTCTTGTCTACTCTTGTCTACTCTTGTCTACTCTTGTCTACTCTTGTCTACTCTTGTCTACTCTTGTCTACTCTTGTCTACTCTTGTCTACTCTTGTCTACTCTTGTCTACTCTTGTGGGGAGTACTCTTGTCTACTCTTGTCTACTCTTGTCTACTCTTGTCTACTCTTGTCGGGGAGAGTACTCTTGTCTACTCTTGTCTACTCTTGTCGGGGAGAGTACTCTTGTCTACTCTTGTCTACTCTTGTCTACTCTTGTCTACTCTTGTCTACTCTTGTCGGGGAGAGTACTCTTGTCTACTCTTGTCTACTCTTGTCTACTCTTGTCTACTCTTGTCTACTCTTGTCTACTCTTGTCTACTCTTGTCGGGGAGAGTACTCTTGTCTACTCTTGTCTACTCTTGTCTACTCTTGTCTACTCTTGTCTACTCTTGTCTACTCTTGTGGGAGAGTACTCTTGTCTACTCTTGTCTACTCTTGTCTACTCTTGTCTACTCTTGTCTACTCTTGTCTACTCTTGTCTACTCTTGTCTACTCTTGTCGGAGAGTACTCTTGTCTACTCTTGTCTACTCTTGTGGGAGAGTACTCTTGTCTACTCTTGTCTACTCTTGTCTACTCTTGTCTACTCTTGTCGGGGAGAGTACTCTTGTCTACTCTTGTCTACTCTTGTCTACTCTTGTCGGGGAGAGTACTCTTGTCTACTCTTGTCTACTCTTGTCTACTCTTGTCTACTCTTGTGGGAGAGTACTCTTGTCTACTCTTGTCTTGTACTCTTGTCTACTCTTGTCTACTCTCTTGGGGAGAGTACTCTTGTCTACTCTTGTCTACTCTTGTGGGGAGAGTACTCTTGTCTACTCTTGTCTACTCTTGTCTACTCTTGTCTACTCTTGTCTACTCTTGTCTACTCTTGTCTACTCTTGTCTACTCTTGTCTACTCTTGTCTACTCTTGTCTACTCTTGTCTACTCTTGTCTACTCTTGTCTACTCTTGTCGGGGAGAGTACTCTTGTCTACTCTTGTCTACTCTTGTCTACTCTTGTCTACTCTTGTCTACTCTTGTGGGAGAGTACTCTTGTCTACTCTTGTCTACTCTTGTCTACTCTTCTTGGGGAGTACTCTTGTCTACTCTTGTCTACTCTTGTCTACTCTTGTCTACTCTTGTCTACTCTTGTCTACTCTTGTCTACTCTTGTCTACTCTTGTGGGGAGAGTACTCTTGTCTACTCTTGTCTACTCTTGTCTACTCTTGTCGGGAGAGTACTCTTGTCTACTCTTGTCTACTCTTGTGGGAGAGTACTCTTGTCTACTCTTGTCTACTCTTGTCTACTCTTGTCTACTCTTGTCTACTCTTGTCTACTCTTGTCTACTCTTGTCTACTCTTGTCTACTCTTGTCTACTCTTGTCTACTCTTGTCTACTCTTGTCTACTCTTGTCTACTCTTGTCTACTCTTGTCTACTCTTGTCTACTCTTGTCTACTCTTGTCTACTCTTGTCTACTCTTGTCTACTCTTGTCTACTCTTGTCTACTCTTGTCTACTCTTGTCTACTCTTGTCTACTCTTGTCTACTCTTGTCTACTCTTGTGGGGAGAGTACTCTTGTCTACTCTTGTCTACTCTTGTCTACTCTTGTCTACTCTTGTGGGAGAGTACTCTTGTCTACTCTTGTCTACTCTTGTCTACTCTTGTCTACTCTTGTCTACTCTTGTCTACTCTTGTCTACTCTTGTCTACTCTTGTGGGGAGAGTACTCTTGTCTACTCTTGTCTACTCTTGTGGGGAGAGTACTCTTGTCTACTCTTGTCTACTCTTGTGGGGAGAGTACTCTTGTCTACTCTTGTCTACTCTTGTGGGGAGAGTACTCTTGTCTACTCTTGTCTACTCTTGTCTACTCTTGTCTACTCTTGTCTACTCTTGTCTACTCTTGTCTACTCTTGTCTACTCTTGTCTACTCTTGTCTACTCTTGTCTACTCTTGTCTACTCTTGTCTACTCTTGTGGGAGAGTACTCTTGTCTACTCTTGTCTACTCTTGTCTACTCTTGTCTACTCTTGTCTACTCTTGTGGGGAGAGTACTCTTGTCTACTCTTGTCTACTCTTGTCTACTCTTGTCTACTCTTGTCTACTCTTGTCTACTCTTGTCTACTCTTGTCTACTCTTGTCTACTCTTGTGGGAGAGTACTCTTGTCTACTCTTGTCTACTCTTGTCTACTCTTGTGGGAGAGTACTCTTGTCTACTCTTGTCTACTCTTGTCTACTCTTGTCTACTCTTGTCTACTCTTGTCTACTCTTGTCTACTCTTGTCTACTCTTGTCTACTCTTGTGGGGAGAGTACTCTTGTCTACTCTTGTCTACTCTTGTCTACTCTTGTCTACTCTTGTCTACTCTTGTCTACTCTTGTCTACTCTTGTGGGGAGAGTACTCTTGTCTACTCTTGTCTACTCTTGTCGGAGAGTACTCTTGTCTACTCTTGTCTACTCTTGTCGGGAGAGTACTCTTGTCTACTCTTGTCTACTCTTGTCTACTCTTGTCTACTCTTGTCTACTCTTGTCTACTCTTGTCTACTCTTGTCTACTCTTGTGGGGAGAGTACTCTTGTCTACTCTTGTCTACTCTTGTCTCTACTCTTGTCGGGAGAGTACTCTTGTCTACTCTTGTCTACTCTTGTCTACTCTTGTCTACTCTTGTCTACTCTTGTCTACTCTTGTCTACTCTTGTCTACTCTTGTCTACTCTTGTCTACTCTTGTCTACTCTTGTCTACTCTTGTCTACTCTTGTGGGAGAGTACTCTTGTCTACTCTTGTCTACTCTTGTCTACTCTTGTCTACTCTTGTGGGGAGAGTACTCTTGTCTACTCTTGTCTACTCTTGTCGGGGAGAGTACTCTTGTCTACTCTTGTCTACTCTTGTCTACTCTTGTCTACTCTTGTCTACTCTTGTCGGGGAGAGTACTCTTGTCTACTCTTGTCTACTCTTGTCTACTCTTGTCTACTCTTGTCTACTCTTGTCTACTCTTGTCTACTCTTGTGGGGAGAGTACTCTTGTCTACTCTTGTCTACTCTTGTCTACTCTTGTCTACTCTTGTCTACTCTTGTCTACTCTTGAGTACTCTTGTCTACTCTTGTCTACTCTTGTCTACTCTTGTCTACTCTTGTCTACTCTTGTGGGAGAGTACTCTTGTCTACTCTTGTCTACTCTTGTCTACTCTTGTGGAGAGTACTCTTGTCTACTCTTGTCTACTCTTGTGGGGAGAGTACTCTTGTCTACTCTTGTCTACTCTTGTCTACTCTTGTCTACTCTTGTGGGAGAGTACTCTTGTCTACTCTTGTCTACTCTTGTCTACTCTTGTGGGGAGTACTCTTGTCTACTCTTGTCTACTCTTGTCTACTCTTGTCTACTCTTGTGGGAGAGTACTCTTGTCTACTCTTGTCTACTCTTGTCTACTCTTGTCTACTCTTGTCTACTCTTGTGGGAGAGTACTCTTGTCTACTCTTGTCTACTCTTGTGGGGAGAGTACTCTTGTCTACTCTTGTCTACTCTTGTCTACTCTTGTCTACTCTTGTGGGAGAGTACTCTTGTCTACTCTTGTCTACTCTTGTCTACTCTTGTCTACTCTTGTCTACTCTTGTCTACTCTTGTCTACTCTTGTCTACTCTTGTCTACTCTTGTGGGGAGAGTACTCTTGTCTACTCTTGTCTACTCTTGTCTACTCTTGTCTACTCTTGTCTACTCTTGTGGGGAGAGTACTCTTGTCTACTCTTGTCTACTCTTGTCTACTCTTGTGGGAGAGTACTCTTGTCTACTCTTGTCTACTCTTGTCTACTCTTGTCTACTCTTGTCTACTCTTGTCTACTCTTGTCTACTCTTGTCTACTCTTGTCGGGGAGAGTACTCTTGTCTACTCTTGTCTACTCTTGTCTACTCTTGTCGGGGAGAGTACTCTTGTCTACTCTTGTCTACTCTTGTCGGGGAGAGTACTCTTGTCTACTCTTGTCTACTCTTGTCTACTCTTGTCTACTCTTGTCTACTCTTGTCTACTCTTGTCTACTCTTGTGGGAGAGTACTCTTGTCTACTCTTGTCTACTCTTGTCTACTCTTGTCTACTCTTGTCTACTCTTGTCTACTCTTGTCTACTCTTGTCTACTCTTGTCTACTCTTGTCTACTCTTGTGGGGAGAGTACTCTTGTCTACTCTTGTCTACTCTTGTCTACTCTTGTCTACTCTTGTCTACTCTTGTCTACTCTTGTCTACTCTTGTCTACTCTTGTCTACTCTTGTGGGGAGAGTACTCTTGTCTACTCTTGTCTACTCTTGTCGGGGAGAGTACTCTTGTCTACTCTTGTCTACTCTTGTCTACTCTTGTCTACTCTTGTCTACTCTTGTCTACTCTTGTCTACTCTTGTCTACTCTTGTCTACTCTTGTCTACTCTTGTCTACTCTTGTCGGGGAGAGTACTCTTGTCTACTCTTGTCTACTCTTGTGGGGGAGAGTACTCTTGTCTACTCTTGTCTACTCTTGTGGGGGAGAGTACTCTTGTCTACTCTTGTCTACTCTTGTGGGAGAGTACTCTTGTCTACTCTTGTGGGGAGAGTACTCTTGTCTACTCTTGTCTACTCTTGTCTACTCTTGTCTACTCTTGTCTACTCTTGTCTACTCTTGTCTACTCTTGTCTACTCTTGTCTACTCTTGTCTACTCTTGTCTACTCTTGTCTACTCTTGTCTACTCTTGTGGGGAGAGTACTCTTGTCTACTCTTGTCTACTCTTGTCTACTCTTGTCTACTCTTGTCTACTCTTGTGGAGAGTACTCTTGTCTACTCTTGTCTACTCTTGTCTACTCTTGTCTACTCTTGTCTACTCTTGTCTACTCTTGTCTACTCTTGTCTACTCTTGTCTACTCTTGTGGGAGAGTACTCTTGTCTACTCTTGTCTACTCTTGTCTACTCTTGTCTACTCTTGTCTACTCTTGTCTACTCTTGTCTACTCTTGTCTACTCTTGTCTACTCTTGTCTACTCTTGTCTACTCTTGTCTACTCTTGTCTACTCTTGTCTACTCTTGTCTACTCTTGTCTACTCTTGTCTACTCTTGTCTACTCTTGTGGGGAGTACTCTTGTCTACTCTTGTCTACTCTTGTCTACTCTTGTCTACTCTTGTCTACTCTTGTCTACTCTTGTCTACTCTTGTCTACTCTTGTCTACTCTTGTGGAGAGTACTCTTGTCTACTCTTGTCTACTCTTGTCTACTCTTGTCTACTCTTGTCTACTCTTGTCGGGGAGAGTACTCTTGTCTACTCTTGTCTACTCTTGTCTACTCTTGTCTACTCTTGTCTACTCTTGTCTACTCTTGTCTACTCTTGTCTACTCTTGTCTACTCTTGTCTACTCTTGTCGGGGAGAGTACTCTTGTCTACTCTTGTCTACTCTTGTCTACTCTTGTCTACTCTTGTCTACTCTTGTCTACTCTTGTCTACTCTTGTCTACTCTTGTCTACTCTTGTCTACTCTTGTCTACTCTTGTGGGGGAGAGTACTCTTGTCTACTCTTGTGGGGGAGAGTACTCTTGTCTACTCTTGTGGGGGAGAGTACTCTTGTCTACTCTTGTCTACTCTTGTCTACTCTTGTCTACTCTTGTGGGAGAGTACTCTTGTCTACTCTTGTCTACTCTTGTCTACTCTTGTGGGAGAGTACTCTACTCTTGTGGGGAGAGTACTCTTGTCTACTCTTGTCTACTCTTGTCTACTCTTGTGGGGAGAGTACTCTTGTCTACTCTTGTCTACTCTTGTCTACTCTTGTCTACTCTTGTGGGAGAGTACTCTTGTCTACTCTTGTCTACTCTTGTCTACTCTTGTCTACTCTTGTCTACTCTTGTCTACTCTTGTCTACTCTTGTGGGGAGAGTACTCTTGTCTACTCTTGTCTACTCTTGTCTACTCTTGTCTACTCTTGTGGGGAGAGTACTCTTGTCTACTCTTGTCTACTCTTGTCTACTCTTGTCTACTCTTGTCTACTCTTGTCTACTCTTGTCTACTCTTGTCTACTCTTGTCTACTCTTGTGGGAGAGTACTCTTGTCTACTCTTGTCTACTCTTGTCTACTCTTGTGGGGAGAGTACTCTTGTCTACTCTTGTCTACTCTTGTCTACTCTTGTCTACTCTTGTCTACTCTTGTCTACTCTTGTCTACTCTTGTCTACTCTTGTCTACTCTTGTCTACTCTTGTCTACTCTTGTGGGGGAGAGTACTCTTGTCTACTCTTGTCTACTCTTGTCTACTCTTGTCTACTCTTGTGGGGGAGAGTACTCTTGTCTACTCTTGTCTACTCTTGTCTACTCTTGTCTACTCTTGTCTACTCTTGTCTACTCTTGTCTACTCTTGTCTACTCTTGTCTACTCTTGTCTACTCTTGTCTACTCTTGTCTACTCTTGTGGGGAGAGTACTCTTGTCTACTCTTGTCTACTCTTGTCTACTCTTGTCTACTCTTGTCTACTCTTGTCTACTCTTGTCTACTCTTGTCTACTCTTGTCTACTCTTGTCTACTCTTGTCTACTCTTGTGGGGAGAGTACTCTTGTCTACTCTTGTCTACTCTTGTCTACTCTTGTCTACTCTTGTCTACTCTTGTCTACTCTTGTCTACTCTTGTCTACTCTTGTCTACTCTTGTGGGGAGAGTACTCTTGTCTACTCTTGTCTACTCTTGTCTACTCTTGTCTACTCTTGTCTACTCTTGTCTACTCTTGTCTACTCTTGTCTACTCTTGTGGGGAGAGTACTCTTGTCTACTCTTGTCTACTCTTGTCTACTCTTGTCTACTCTTGTCTACTCTTGTGGGAGAGTACTCTTGTCTACTCTTGTCTACTCTTGTCTACTCTTGTCTACTCTTGTGGGGAGAGTACTCTTGTCTACTCTTGTCTACTCTTGTCTACTCTTGTCTACTCTTGTCTACTCTTGTGGGGAGAGTACTCTTGTCTACTCTTGTCTACTCTTGTCTACTCTTGTCTACTCTTGTCTACTCTTGTCTACTCTTGTCTACTCTTGTCTACTCTTGTCTACTCTTGTCTACTCTTGTGGGGAGAGTACTCTTGTCTACTCTTGTCTACTCTTGTCTACTCTTGTCTACTCTTGTGGGGAGAGTACTCTTGTCTACTCTTGTCTACTCTTGTCTACTCTTGTCTACTCTTGTCTACTCTTGTCTACTCTTGTCTACTCTTGTCTACTCTTGTCTACTCTTGTCTACTCTTGTCTACTCTTGTGGGGGAGAGTACTCTTGTCTACTCTTGTCTACTCTTGTCTACTCTTGTCTACTCTTGTCTACTCTTGTCTACTCTTGTCTACTCTTGTGGGGAGAGTACTCTTGTCTACTCTTGTCTACTCTTGTCTACTCTTGTCTACTCTTGTGGGAGAGTACTCTTGTCTACTCTTGTCTACTCTTGTCTACTCTTGTCTACTCTTGTCTACTCTTGTCTACTCTTGTCTACTCTTGTGGGGAGAGTACTCTTGTCTACTCTTGTCTACTCTTGTCTACTCTTGTCTACTCTTGTCTACTCTTGTGGGGAGAGTACTCTTGTCTACTCTTGTCTACTCTTGTCTACTCTTGTCTACTCTTGTGGGGAGAGTACTCTTGTCTACTCTTGTCTACTCTTGTCTACTCTTGTCTACTCTTGTGGGGAGAGTACTCTTGTCTACTCTTGTCTACTCTTGTCTACTCTTGTCTACTCTCTTGTCTACTCTTGTCTACTCTTGTCTACTCTTGTGGGAGAGTACTCTTGTCTACTCTTGTCTACTCTTGTCTACTCTTGTCTACTCTTGTCTACTCTTGTCTACTCTTGTCTACTCTTGTCTACTCTTGTCTACTCTTGTCTACTCTTGTCTACTCTTGTCTACTCTTGTGGGGAGAGTACTCTTGTCTACTCTTGTCTACTCTTGTCTACTCTTGTCTACTCTTGTGGGGAGAGTACTCTTGTCTACTCTTGTCTACTCTTGTCTACTCTTGTCTACTCTTGTGGGGAGAGTACTCTTGTCTACTCTTGTCTACTCTTGTCTACTCTTGTCTACTCTTGTCTACTCTTGTCTACTCTTGTCTACTCTTGTCTACTCTTGTGGAGAGTACTCTTGTCTACTCTTGTCTACTCTTGTCTACTCTTGTCTACTCTTGTCTACTCTTGTGGAGAGTACTCTTGTCTACTCTTGTCTACTCTTGTCTACTCTTGTCTACTCTTGTGGGGAGACTCTTGTCTACTCTTGTCTACTCTTGTCTACTCTTGTCTACTCTTGTGGGGAGAGTACTCTTGTCTACTCTTGTCTACTCTTGTCTACTCTTGTCTACTCTTGTGGGAGAGTACTCTTGTCTACTCTTGTCTACTCTTGTGGGGAGAGTACTCTTGTCTACTCTTGTCTACTCTTGTGGGGAGAGTACTCTTGTCTACTCTTGTCTACTCTTGTCTACTCTTGTCTACTCTTGTGGGGGAGAGTACTCTTGTCTACTCTTGTCTACTCTTGTCTACTCTTGTCTACTCTTGTCTACTCTTGTGGGGAGAGTACTCTTGTCTACTCTTGTCTACTCTTGTCTACTCTTGTCTACTCTTGTGGGAGAGTACTCTTGTCTACTCTTGTCTACTCTTGTCTACTCTTGTCTACTCTTGTCTACTCTTGTGGGGGAGTACTCTTGTCTACTCTTGTCTACTCTTGTCTACTCTTGTCTACTCTTGTGGGCTTGTCTACTCTTGTCTACTCTTGTCTACTCTTGTCTACTCTTGTGGGGGAGAGTACTCTTGTCTACTCTTGTCTACTCTTGTCTACTCTTGTCTACTCTTGTCTACTCTTGTGGGGGAGAGTACTCTTGTCTACTCTTGTCTACTCTTGTCTACTCTTGTCTACTCTTGTCTACTCTTGTCTACTCTTGTCTACTCTTGTCTACTCTTGTGGGAGAGTACTCTTGTCTACTCTTGTCTACTCTTGTCTACTCTTGTCTACTCTTGTGAGAGTACTCTTGTCTACTCTTGTCTACTCTTGTCTACTCTTGTGGGGAGAGTACTCTTGTCTACTCTTGTCTACTCTTGTCTACTCTTGTCTACTCTTGTGGGAGAGTACTCTTGTCTACTCTTGTCTACTCTTGTCTACTCTTGTCTACTCTTGTGGGGAGAGTACTCTTGTCTACTCTTGTCTACTCTTGTCTACTCTTGTCTACTCTTGTCTACTCTTGTCTACTCTTGTCTACTCTTGTCTACTCTTGTCTACTCTTGTGTCTACTCTTGTCTACTCTTGTCTACTCTTGTCTACTCTTGTCTACTCTTGTGGGAGAGTACTCTTGTCTACTCTTGTCTACTCTTGTCTACTCTTGTCTACTCTTGTCTACTCTTGTCTACTCTTGTCTACTCTTGTCTACTCTTGTCTACTCTTGTCTACTCTTGTCTACTCTTGTGGGGAGAGTACTCTTGTCTACTCTTGTCTACTCTTGTCTACTCTTGTCTACTCTTGTCTACTCTTGTCTACTCTTGTCTACTCTTGTCTACTCTTGTCTACTCTTGTCTACTCTTGTCTACTCTTGTCTACTCTTGTCTACTCTTGTCTACTCTTGTCTACTCTTGTCTACTCTTGTGGGAGAGTACTCTTGTCTACTCTTGTCTACTCTTGTCTACTCTTGTCTACTCTTGTCTACTCTTGTCTACTCTTGTCTACTCTTGTCTACTCTTGTCTACTCTTGTGGGAGAGTACTCTTGTCTACTCTTGTCTACTCTTGTCTACTCTTGTCTACTCTTGTGGGGAGAGTACTCTTGTCTACTCTTGTCTACTCTTGTCTACTCTTGTCTACTCTTGTCTACTCTTGTCTACTCTTGTCTACTCTTGTCTACTCTTGTCTACTCTTGTCTACTCTTGTCTACTCTTGTCTACTCTTGTCTACTCTTGTGGAGTACTCTTGTCTACTCTTGTCTACTCTTGTCTACTCTTGTCTACTCTTGTGGGAGACTCTTGTCTACTCTTGTCTACTCTTGTCTACTCTTGTCTACTCTTGTCTACTCTTGTCTACTCTTGTCTACTCTTGTCTACTCTTGTGGGGAGAGTACTCTTGTCTACTCTTGTCTACTCTTGTCTACTCTTGTCTACTCTTGTGGGGAGAGTACTCTTGTCTACTCTTGTCTACTCTTGTCTACTCTTGTCTACTCTTGTCTACTCTTGTCTACTCTTGTCTACTCTTGTCTACTCTTGTCTACTCTTGTCTACTCTTGTCTACTCTTGTCTACTCTTGTCTACTCTTGTCTACTCTTGTCTACTCTTGTGGGGAGAGTACTCTTGTCTACTCTTGTCTACTCTTGTCTACTCTTGTCTACTCTTGTCTACTCTTGTCTACTCTTGTCTACTCTTGTCTACTCTTGTCTACTCTTGTCTACTCTTGTCTACTCTTGTGGGAGAGTACTCTTGTCTACTCTTGTCTACTCTTGTCTACTCTTGTGGGAGAGTACTCTTGTCTACTCTTGTCTACTCTTGTCTACTCTTGTCTACTCTTGTCTACTCTTGTCTACTCTTGTCTACTCTTGTCTACTCTTGTCTACTCTTGTCTACTCTTGTCTACTCTTGTCTACTCTTGTCTACTCTTGTCTACTCTTGTCTACTCTTGTCTACTCTTGTCTAGTACTCTTGTCTACTCTTGTCTACTCTTGTCTACTCTTGTCTACTCTTGTCTACTCTTGTGGGAGAGTACTCTTGTCTACTCTTGTCTACTCTTGTCTACTCTTGTCTACTCTTGTGGGGAGAGTACTCTTGTCTACTCTTGTCTACTCTTGTCTACTCTTGTCTACTCTTGTGGGGAGAGTACTCTTGTCTACTCTTGTCTACTCTTGTCTACTCTTGTCTACTCTTGTCTACTCTTGTCTACTCTTGTGGGGGAGTACTCTTGTCTACTCTTGTCTACTCTTGTCTACTCTTGTCTACTCTTGTCTACTCTTGTCTACTCTTGTCTACTCTTGTCTACTCTTGTCTACTCTTGTCTACTCTTGTCTACTCTTGTGGGGAGAGTACTCTTGTCTACTCTTGTCTACTCTTGTGGGGAGTACTCTTGTCTACTCTTGTCTACTCTTGTCTACTCTTGTCTACTCTGTGGGGAGAGTACTCTTGTCTACTCTTGTCTACTCTTGTCTACTCTTGTCTACTCTTGTCTACTCTTGTCTACTCTTGTCTACTCTTGTGGAGAGTACTCTTGTCTACTCTTGTCTACTCTTGTCTACTCTTGTCTACTCTTGTCTACTCTTGTGGGGAGAGTACTCTTGTCTACTCTTGTCTACTCTTGTCTACTCTTGTCTACTCTTGTGGGGAGAGTACTCTTGTCTACTCTTGTCTACTCTTGTCTACTCTTGTCTACTCTTGTGGGAGAGTACTCTTGTCTACTCTTGTCTACTCTTGTCTACTCTTGTCTACTCTTGTGGGGGAGTACTCTTGTCTACTCTTGTCTACTCTTGTGGGAGAGTACTCTTGTCTACTCTTGTCTACTCTTGTCTACTCTTGTCTACTCTTGTCTACTCTTGTGGGAGAGTACTCTTGTCTACTCTTGTCTACTCTTGTCTACTCTTGTGGGGAGAGTACTCTTGTCTACTCTTGTCTACTCTTGTCTACTCTTGTCTACTCTTGTCTACTCTTGTGGGGAGAGTACTCTTGTCTACTCTTGTCTACTCTTGTCTACTCTTGTCTACTCTTGTGGGGAGAGTACTCTTGTCTACTCTTGTCTACTCTTGTGGGGGAGACTCTTGTCTACTCTTGTCTACTCTTGTCTACTCTTGTCTACTCTTGTCTACTCTTGTCTACTCTTGTGGGGAGAGTACTCTTGTCTACTCTTGTCTACTCTTGTCTACTCTTGTCTACTCTTGTCTACTCTTGTCTACTCTTGTCTACTCTTGTCTACTCTTGTCTACTCTTGTCTACTCTTGTCTACTCTTGTCTACTCTTGTCTACTCTTGTCTACTCTTGTCTACTCTTGTCTACTCTTGTCTACTCTTGTCTACTCTTGTCTACTCTTGTCTACTCTTGTCTACTCTTGTCTACTCTTGTCTACTCTTGTCTACTCTTGTCTACTCTTGTGGGGAGAGTACTCTTGTCTACTCTTGTCTACTCTTGTCTACTCTTGTCTACTCTTGTGGGAGAGTACTCTTGTCTACTCTTGTCTACTCTTGTCTACTCTTGTCTACTCTTGTCTACTCTTGTCTACTCTTGTCTACTCTTGTGGGAGTACTCTTGTCTACTCTTGTCTACTCTTGTCTACTCTTGTCTACTCTTGTGGGGAGAGTACTCTTGTCTACTCTTGTCTACTCTTGTCTACTCTTGTCTACTCTTGTCTACTCTTGTCTACTCTTGTCTACTCTTGTCTACTCTTGTCTACTCTTGTCTACTCTTGTCTACTCTTGTGGGAGTACTCTTGTCTACTCTTGTCTACTCTTGTCTACTCTTGTCTACTCTTGTGGGGAGAGTACTCTTGTCTACTCTTGTCTACTCTTGTCTACTCTTGTCTAGTACTCTTGTCTACTACTCTTGTCTACTCTTGTCTACTCTTGTGGGGAGTACTCTTGTCTACTCTTGTCTACTCTTGTCTACTCTTGTCTACTCTTGTCTACTCTTGTCTACTCTTGTCTACTCTTGTGGGAGAGTACTCTTGTCTACTCTTGTCTACTCTTGTCTACTCTTGTCTACTCTTGTCTACTCTTGTCTACTCTTGTGGGAGTCTACTCTTGTCTACTCTTGTCTACTCTTGTCTACTCTTGTCTACTCTTGTCTACTCTTGTCTACTCTTGTCTACTCTTGTCTACTCTTGTCTACTCTTGTGGGGGAGTTGTCTACTCTTGTCTACTCTTGTCTACTCTTGTCTACTCTTGTCTACTCTTGTCTACTCTTGTCTACTCTTGTGTACTCTTGTCTACTCTTGTGGGGAGACTCTTGTCTACTCTTGTCTACTCTTGTCTACTCTTGTCTACTCTTGTGGGGAGAGTACTCTTGTCTACTCTTGTCTACTCTTGTCTACTCTTGTCTACTCTTGTCTACTCTTGTCTACTCTTGTCTACTCTTGTGGGAGAGTACTCTTGTCTACTCTTGTCTACTCTTGTCTACTCTTGTCTACTCTTGTCTACTCTTGTGGGGGAGTACTCTTGTCTACTCTTGTCTACTCTTGTCTACTCTTGTCTACTCTTGTGGGAGAGTACTCTTGTCTACTCTTGTCTACTCTTGTCTACTCTTGTCTACTCTTGTCTACTCTTGTCTACTCTTGTCTACTCTTGTGGGAGAGTACTCTTGTCTACTCTTGTCTACTCTTGTCTACTCTTGTCTACTCTTGTGGGGGAGAGTACTCTTGTCTACTCTTGTCTACTCTTGTCTACTCTTGTCTACTCTTGTCTACTCTTGTCTACTCTTGTCTACTCTTGTCTACTCTTGTCTACTCTTGTCTACTCTTGTCTACTCTTGTCTACTCTTGTCTACTCTTGTCTACTCTTGTCTACTCTTGTCTACTCTTGTGGGAGTACTCTTGTCTACTCTTGTCTACTCTTGTCTACTCTTGTCTACTCTTGTCTACTCTTGTCTACTCTTGTCTACTCTTGTCTACTCTTGTGGGGAGAGTACTCTTGTCTACTCTTGTCTACTCTTGTCTACTCTTGTCTACTCTTGTCTACTCTTGTCTACTCTTGTGGGAGTACTCTTGTCTACTCTTGTCTACTCTTGTCTACTCTTGTCTACTCTTGTGGGAGAGTACTCTTGTCTACTCTTGTCTACTCTTGTCTACTCTTGTCTACTCTTGTCTACTCTTGTCTACTCTTGTCTACTCTTGTCTACTCTTGTCTACTCTTGTCTACTCTTGTCTACTCTTGTCTACTCTTGTCTACTCTTGTCTACTCTTGTGGGGAGAGTACTCTTGTCTACTCTTGTCTACTCTTGTCTACTCTTGTCTACTCTTGTCTACTCTTGTCTACTCTTGTCTACTCTTGTCTACTCTTGTGGGGAGAGTACTCTTGTCTACTCTTGTCTACTCTTGTCTACTCTTGTCTACTCTTGTCTACTCTTGTCTACTCTTGTCTACTCTTGTGGGAGAGTACTCTTGTCTACTCTTGTCTACTCTTGTCTACTCTTGTCTACTCTTGTGGGGGTACTCTTGTCTACTCTTGTCTACTCTTGTCTACTCTTGTGTCTACTCTTGTCTACTCTTGTCTACTCTTGTCTACTCTTGTGGGGGAGAGTACTCTTGTCTACTCTTGTCTACTCTTGTGGGAGAGTACTCTTGTCTACTCTTGTCTACTCTTGTGGGGAGAGTACTCTTGTCTACTCTTGTCTACTCTTGTCAGAGTACTCTTGTCTACTCTTGTCTACTCTTGTCTACTCTTGTCTACTCTTGTCTACTCTTGTCTACTCTTGTCTACTCTTGTCTACTCTTGTCTACTCTTGTCTACTCTTGTCTACTCTTGTCTACTCTTGTCTACTCTTGTGGGGAGAGTACTCTTGTCTACTCTTGTCTACTCTTGTTACTCTTGTCTACTCTTGTCTACTCTTGTGGGAGAGTACTCTTGTCTACTCTTGTCTACTCTTGTGGAGAGTACTCTTGTCTACTCTTGTCTACTCTTGTGGGGGTGAGTACTCTTGTCTACTCTTGTGGGGGAGAGTACTCTTGTCTACTCTTGTCTACTCTTGTGGGGGTGAGTACTCTTGTCTACTCTTGTCTACTCTTGTCTACTCTTGTCTACTCTTGTCTACTCTTGTGGGGAGAGTACTCTTGTCTACTCTTGTCTACTCTTGTCTACTCTTGTCTACTCTTGTCTACTCTTGTGGGAGTACTCTTGTCTACTCTTGTCTACTCTTGTCTACTCTTGTCTACTCTTGTCTACTCTTGTGGGGGAGAGTACTCTTGTCTACTCTTGTCTACTCTTGTCTACTCTTGTCTACTCTTGTCTACTCTTGTGGGGGAGAGTACTCTTGTCTACTCTTGTCTACTCTTGTCTACTCTTGTCTACTCTTGTCTACTCTTGTCTACTCTTGTCTACTCTTGTCTACTCTTGTCTACTCTTGTCTACTCTTGTCGGGGAGAGTACTCTTGTCTACTCTTGTCTACTCTTGTCTACTCTTGTCTACTCTTGTGGGAGAGTACTCTTGTCTACTCTTGTCTACTCTTGTGGGAGAGTACTCTTGTCTACTCTTGTCTACTCTTGTCTACTCTTGTCTACTCTTGTCTACTCTTGTCTACTCTTGTGGGGAGAGTACTCTTGTCTACTCTTGTCTACTCTTGTCTACTCTTGTCTACTCTTGTCTACTCTTGTCTACTCTTGTCTACTCTTGTCTACTCTTGTCTACTCTTGTCTACTCTTGTCTACTCTTGTCTACTCTTGTGGAGAGTACTCTTGTCTACTCTTGTCTACTCTTGTCTACTCTTGTCTACTCTTGTGGGGAGAGTACTCTTGTCTACTCTTGTCTACTCTTGTCTACTCTTGTCTACTCTTGTCTACTCTTGTGGGGAGAGTACTCTTGTCTACTCTTGTCTACTCTTGTCTACTCTTGTCTACTCTTGTCTACTCTTGTGGGAGAGTACTCTTGTCTACTCTTGTCTACTCTTGTCTACTCTTGTCTACTCTTGTCTACTCTTGTGTCTACTCTTGTCTACTCTTGTCTACTCTTGTGGAGAGTACTCTTGTCTACTCTTGTCTACTCTTGTCTACTCTTGTCTACTCTTGTGGGGAGTACTCTTGTCTACTCTTGTCTACTCTTGTCGGAGAGTACTCTTGTCTACTCTTGTCTACTCTTGTCTACTCTTGTCTACTCTTGTCTACTCTTGTCTACTCTTGTGGGGAGAGTACTCTTGTCTACTCTTGTCTACTCTTGTCTACTCTTGTCTACTCTTGTCTACTCTTGTCTACTCTTGTCTACTCTTGTGGGAGAGTACTCTTGTCTACTCTTGTCTACTCTTGTCTACTCTTGTCTACTCTTGTCTACTCTTGTCTACTCTTGTCTACTCTTGTCTACTCTTGTCTACTCTTGTCTACTCTTGTCTACTCTTGTCTACTCTTGTCTACTCTTGTCTACTCTTGTCTACTCTTGTCTACTCTTGTCTACTCTTGTCTACTCTTGTGGGAGAGTACTCTTGTCTACTCTTGTCTACTCTTGTCTACTCTTGTCTACTCTTGTCTACTCTTGTCTACTCTTGTCTACTCTTGTCTACTCTTGTCTACTCTTGTCTACTCTTGTCTACTCTTGTCGGGGAGAGTACTCTTGTCTACTCTTGTCTACTCTTGTCTACTCTTGTCTACTCTTGTCGGGGAGAGTACTCTTGTCTACTCTTGTCTACTCTTGTCGGGGAGAGTACTCTTGTCTACTCTTGTCTACTCTTGTCTACTCTTGTCTACTCTTGTCTACTCTTGTCGGGGAGAGTACTCTTGTCTACTCTTGTCTACTCTTGTCTACTCTTGTCTACTCTTGTCTACTCTTGTCTACTCTTGTCTACTCTTGTCAGAGTACTCTTGTCTACTCTTGTCTACTCTTGTCTACTCTTGTCTACTCTTGTCTACTCTTGTCTACTCTTGTCGGGGAGAGTACTCTTGTCTACTCTTGTCTACTCTTGTCTACTCTTGTCTACTCTTGTCTACTCTTGTGGGAGAGTACTCTTGTCTACTCTTGTCTACTCTTGTCTACTCTTGTCGGGAGAGTACTCTTGTCTACTCTTGTCTACTCTTGTGGGAGACTCTTGTCTACTCTTGTCTACTCTTGTCTACTCTTGTCTACTCTTGTGGGAGAGTACTCTTGTCTACTCTTGTCTACTCTTGTCTACTCTTGTGGGAGAGTACTCTTGTCTACTCTTGTCTACTCTTGTCTACTCTTGTCTACTCTTGTGGAGAGTACTCTTGTCTACTCTTGTCTACTCTTGTCGGGAGAGTACTCTTGTCTACTCTTGTCTACTCTTGTCGGGAGAGTACTCTTGTCTACTCTTGTCTACTCTTGTGGGAGAGTACTCTTGTCTACTCTTGTCTACTCTTGTCTACTCTTGTCTACTCTTGTGGGAGAGTACTCTTGTCTACTCTTGTCTACTCTTGTCTACTCTTGTCTACTCTTGTCTACTCTTGTCTACTCTTGTCTACTCTTGTCTACTCTTGTCTACTCTTGTGGGAGAGTACTCTTGTCTACTCTTGTCTACTCTTGTCTACTCTTGTCTACTCTTGTCTACTCTTGTGGGGAGACTCTTGTCTACTCTTGTCTACTCTTGTCTACTCTTGTGGGAGAGTACTCTTGTCTACTCTTGTCTACTCTTGTCTACTCTTGTCTACTCTTGTCTACTCTTGTCTACTCTTGTCTACTCTTGTCTACTCTTGTGGGGAGTACTCTTGTCTACTCTTGTCTACTCTTGTCTACTCTTGAGTACTCTTGTCTACTCTTGTCTACTCTTGTGGGAGAGTACTCTTGTCTACTCTTGTCTACTCTTGTCTACTCTTGTCTACTCTTGTCTACTCTTGTCTACTCTTGTCTACTCTTGTGGGAGAGTACTCTTGTCTACTCTTGTCTACTCTTGTCTACTCTTGTCTACTCTTGTCTACTCTTGTCTACTCTTGTCTACTCTTGTCTACTCTTGTCTACTCTTGTCTACTCTTGTGGGAGTACTCTTGTCTACTCTTGTCTACTCTTGTCTACTCTTGTCTACTCTTGTCTACTCTTGTCTACTCTTGTCTACTCTTGTCTACTCTTGTGGGAGAGTACTCTTGTCTACTCTTGTCTACTCTTGTGGGAGAGTACTCTTGTCTACTCTTCTTGGGAGAGTACTCTTGTCTACTCTTGTCTACTCTTGTCTACTCTTGTCTACTCTTGTCTACTCTTGTCTACTCTTGTCTACTCTTGTCTACTCTTGTCTACTCTTGTCTACTCTTGTCTACTCTTGTCTACTCTTGTCTACTCTTGTCTACTCTTGTCTACTCTTGTGGGGAGAGTACTCTTGTCTACTCTTGTCTACTCTTGTGGGGAGAGTACTCTTGTCTACTCTTGTGGGGAGAGTACTCTTGTCTACTCTTGTCTACTCTTGTCTACTCTTGTCTACTCTTGTCTACTCTTGTCTACTCTTGTCTACTCTTGTCTACTCTTGTCTACTCTTGTCTACTCTTGTCTACTCTTGTGGGGAGAGTACTCTTGTCTACTCTTGTCTACTCTTGTCTACTCTTGTCTACTCTTGTCTACTCTTGTGGGGAGAGTACTCTTGTCTACTCTTGTCTACTCTTGTCTACTCTTGTCTACTCTTGTCTACTCTTGTCTACTCTTGTCTACTCTTGTCTACTCTTGTCTACTCTTGTCTACTCTTGTGGGGAAGTACTCTTGTCTACTCTTGTCTACTCTTGTCTACTCTTGTCTACTCTTGTCTACTCTCTTGTCTACTCTTGTCTACTCTTGTCGGGGAGAGTACTCTTGTCTACTCTTGTCTACTCTTGTCTACTCTTGTCTACTCTTGTCTACTCTTGTCTACTCTTGTCGGGGAGAGTACTCTTGTCTACTCTTGTCTACTCTTGTCTACTCTTGTCTACTCTTGTCTACTCTTGTCTACTCTTGTCTACTCTTGTCTACTCTTGTCTACTCTTGTCTACTCTTGTGGGGAGAGTACTCTTGTCTACTCTTGTCTACTCTGTGTCTACTCTTGTCTACTCTTGTCTACTCTTGTGGGGAGAGTACTCTTGTCTACTCTTGTCTACTCTTGTCTACTCTTGTCTACTCTTGTCTACTCTTGTCTACTCTTGTCTACTCTTGTCTACTCTTGTCTACTCTTGTGGGGAGAGTACTCTTGTCTACTCTTGTCTACTCTTGTCTACTCTTGTCTACTCTTGTCTACTCTTGTCTACTCTTGTCTACTCTTGTCTACTCTTGTCTACTCTTGTCTACTCTTGTCTACTCTTGTCTACTCTTGTCTACTCTTGTCTACTCTTGTCTACTCTTGTCTACTCTTGTCTACTCTTGAGTACTCTTGTCTACTCTTGTCTACTCTTGTGGGAGAGTACTCTTGTCTACTCTTGTCTACTCTTGTCTACTCTTGTCTACTCTTGTCTACTCTTGTGGAGAGTACTCTTGTCTACTCTTGTCTACTCTTGTCTACTCTTGTCTACTCTTGTCTACTCTTGTCTACTCTTGTCTACTCTTGTGGGAGAGTACTCTTGTCTACTCTTGTCTACTCTTGTCTACTCTTGTCTACTCTTGTCTACTCTTGTCTACTCTTGTGGGGGAGTACTCTTGTCTACTCTTGTCTACTCTTGTCTACTCTTGTCTACTCTTGTCTACTCTTGTGGGAGAGTACTCTTGTCTACTCTTGTCTACTCTTGTCTACTCTTGTGGGAGAGTACTCTTGTCTACTCTTGTCTACTCTTGTCTACTCTTGTCTACTCTTGTCTACTCTTGTCTACTCTTGTCTACTCTTGTGGGGAGAGTACTCTTGTCTACTCTTGTCTACTCTTGTCTACTCTTGTCTACTCTTGTCTACTCTTGTCTACTCTTGTCTACTCTTGTCTACTCTTGTCTACTCTTGTCTACTCTTGTCTACTCTTGTCTACTCTTGTCTACTCTTGTCTACTCTTGTCTACTCTTGTCTACTCTTGTCTACTCTTGTCTACTCTTGTCTACTCTTGTCTACTCTTGTCTACTCTTGTCTACTCTTGTCTACTCTTGTCTACTCTTGTCTACTCTTGTCTACTCTTGTCTACTCTTGTCTACTCTTGTCTACTCTTGTCTACTCTTGTCTACTCTTGTCTACTCTTGTCTACTCTTGTCTACTCTTGTCTACTCTTGTCTACTCTTGTCTACTCTTGTCTACTCTTGTCTACTCTTGTCTACTCTTGTCTACTCTTGTCTACTCTTGTCTACTCTTGTCTACTCTTGTCTACTCTTGTCTACTCTTGTCTACTCTTGTCTACTCTTGTCTACTCTTGTCTACTCTTGTGGGGGAGTACTCTTGTCTACTCTTGTCTACTCTTGTCTACTCTTGTCGGGAGAGTACTCTTGTCTACTCTTGTCTACTCTTGTGGGAGAGTACTCTTGTCTACTCTTGTCTACTCTTGTCTACTCTTGTCTACTCTTGTCTACTCTTGTCTACTCTTGTCTACTCTTGTGGGGAGAGTACTCTTGTCTACTCTTGTCTACTCTTGTCTACTCTTGTCTACTCTTGTCTACTCTTGTCTACTCTTGTCTACTCTTGTCTACTCTTGTCTACTCTTGTCTACTCTTGTGGGGAGAGTACTCTTGTCTACTCTTGTCTACTCTTGTCTACTCTTGTCTACTCTTGTCTACTCTTGTCTACTCTTGTCTACTCTTGTCTACTCTTGTCTACTGTTGAGTACTCTTGTCTACTCTTGTCTACTCTTGTGGAGAGTACTCTTGTCTACTCTTGTGGGGGAGAGTACTCTTGTCTACTCTTGTCTACTCTTGTCTACTCTTGTCTACTCTTGTCTACTCTTGTCTACTCTTGTCTACTCTTGTCTACTCTTGTCTACTCTTGTCTACTCTTGTCTACTCTTGTCTACTCTTGTGGGGAGAGTACTCTTGTCTACTCTTGTCTACTCTTGTGGGGAGAGTACTCTTGTCTACTCTTGTCTACTCTTGTGGGGAGAGTACTCTTGTCTACTCTTGTGGGGAGAGTACTCTTGTCTACTCTTGTCTACTCTTGTCTACTCTTGTCTACTCTTGTCTACTCTTGTCTACTCTTGTCTACTCTTGTCTACTCTTGTCTACTCTTGTCTACTCTTGTCTACTCTTGTCTACTCTTGTGGGGAGAGTACTCTTGTCTACTCTTGTCTACTCTTGTCTACTCTTGTCTACTCTTGTCTACTCTTGTGGGGGAGAGTACTCTTGTCTACTCTTGTCTACTCTTGTCTACTCTTGTCTACTCTTGTCTACTCTTGTCTACTCTTGTCTACTCTTGTCTACTCTTGTCTACTCTTGTCTACTCTTGTCGGGGAGAGTACTCTTGTCTACTCTTGTCTACTCTTGTCTACTCTTGTCTACTCTTGTCGGGGAGAGTACTCTTGTCTACTCTTGTCTACTCTTGTCGGGGAGAGTACTCTTGTCTACTCTTGTCTACTCTTGTCGGGGAGAGTACTCTTGTCTACTCTTGTCTACTCTTGTCGGGAGAGTACTCTTGTCTACTCTTGTCTACTCTTGTCTACTCTTGTCTACTCTTGTCTACTCTTGTCTACTCTTGTCTACTCTTGTCTACTCTTGTCTACTCTTGTCTACTCTTGTCTACTCTTGTCTACTCTTGTCTACTCTTGTCTACTCTTGTCGGGGAGAGTACTCTTGTCTACTCTTGTCTACTCTTGTCTACTCTTGTCTACTCTTGTCTACTCTTGTCGGGGAGAGTACTCTTGTCTACTCTTGTCTACTCTTGTCTACTCTTGTCTACTCTTGTCTACTCTTGTCTACTCTTGTCTACTCTTGTCTACTCTTGTCTACTCTTGTCTACTCTTGTCTACTCTTGGGGGAGAGTACTCTTGTCTACTCTTGTCTACTCTTGTCTACTCTTGTCTACTCTTGTCTACTCTTGTCTACTCTTGTCTACTCTTGTCTACTCTTGTCTACTCTTGTCTACTCTTGTCTACTCTTGTCTACTCTTGTGGGGGAGAGTACTCTTGTCTACTCTTGTCTACTCTTGTCTACTCTTGTGGGGAGAGTACTCTTGTCTACTCTTGTCTACTCTTGTCTACTCTTGTCTACTCTTGTGGGAGAGTACTCTTGTCTACTCTTGTCTACTCTTGTCTACTCTTGTGGGAGAGTACTCTTGTCTACTCTTGTGGGAGAGTACTCTTGTCTACTCTTGTCTACTCTTGTCTACTCTTGTGGGGAGAGTACTCTTGTCTACTCTTGTCTACTCTTGTCTACTCTTGTCTACTCTTGTGGGGAGAGTACTCTTGTCTACTCTTGTCTACTCTTGTCTACTCTTGTCTACTCTTGTCTACTCTTGTCTACTCTTGTCTACTCTTGTGGGAGAGTACTCTTGTCTACTCTTGTCTACTCTTGTCTACTCTTGTCTACTCTTGTGGGGAGAGTACTCTTGTCTACTCTTGTCTACTCTTGTCTACTCTTGTCTACTCTTGTCTACTCTTGTCTACTCTTGTCTACTCTTGTCTACTCTTGTGGGGGAGAGTACTCTTGTCTACTCTTGTCTACTCTTGTCTACTCTTGTGGGGGAGAGTACTCTTGTCTACTCTTGTCTACTCTTGTCTACTCTTGTCTACTCTTGTCTACTCTTGTCTACTCTTGTCTACTCTTGTCTACTCTTGTCTACTCTTGTCTACTCTTGTCTACTCTTGTGGGGAGAGTACTCTTGTCTACTCTTGTCTACTCTTGTCTACTCTTGTCTACTCTTGTGGGGAGAGTACTCTTGTCTACTCTTGTCTACTCTTGTCTACTCTTGTCTACTCTTGTCTACTCTTGTCTACTCTTGTCTACTCTTGTCTACTCTTGTCTACTCTTGTCTACTCTTGTCTACTCTTGTCTACTCTTGTGGGGGAGAGTACTCTTGTCTACTCTTGTCTACTCTTGTCTACTCTTGTCTACTCTTGTCTACTCTTGTCTACTCTTGTCTACTCTTGTCTACTCTTGTCTACTCTTGTCTACTCTTGTCTACTCTTGTCTACTCTTGTGGAGACTCTTGTCTACTCTTGTCTACTCTTGTCTACTCTTGTCTACTCTTGTGGGGAGAGTACTCTTGTCTACTCTTGTCTACTCTTGTCTACTCTTGTCTACTCTTGTGGGGAGAGTACTCTTGTCTACTCTTGTCTACTCTTGTCTACTCTTGTCTACTCTTGTCTACTCTTGTCTACTCTTGTCTACTCTTGTCTACTCTTGTGGGAGAGTACTCTTGTCTACTCTTGTCTACTCTTGTCTACTCTTGTCTACTCTTGTCTACTCTTGTGGGAGAGTACTCTTGTCTACTCTTGTCTACTCTTGTCTACTCTTGTCTACTCTTGTGGGGGAGAGTACTCTTGTCTACTCTTGTCTACTCTTGTCTACTCTTGTCTACTCTTGTCTACTCTTGTGGAGAGTACTCTTGTCTACTCTTGTCTACTCTTGTCTACTCTTGTCTACTCTTGTCTACTCTTGTCTACTCTTGTCTACTCTTGTCTACTCTTGTCTACTCTTGTCTACTCTTGTGGGGAGAGTACTCTTGTCTACTCTTGTCTACTCTTGTCTACTCTTGTCTACTCTTGTGGGGAGAGTACTCTTGTCTACTCTTGTCTACTCTTGTCTACTCTTGTCTACTCTTGTCTACTCTTGTCTACTCTTGTCTACTCTTGTCTACTCTTGTCTACTCTTGTCTACTCTTGTGGGGAGAGTACTCTTGTCTACTCTTGTCTACTCTTGTCTACTCTTGTCTACTCTTGTCTACTCTTGTCTACTCTTGTGGAGAGTACTCTTGTCTACTCTTGTCTACTCTTGTCTACTCTTGTCTACTCTTGTGGGGGAGAGTACTCTTGTCTACTCTTGTCTACTCTTGTCTACTCTTGTCTACTCTTGTCTACTCTTGTCTACTCTTGTCTACTCTTGTGGAGAGTACTCTTGTCTACTCTTGTCTACTCTTGTCTACTCTTGTCTACTCTTGTCTACTCTTGTCTTCTCTTGTACTCTTGTCTACTCTTGTCTACTCTTGTCTACTCTTGTGGGGGAGAGTACTCTTGTCTACTCTTGTCTACTCTTGTCTACTCTTGTCTACTCTTGTGGGGAGAGTACTCTTGTCTACTCTTGTCTACTCTTGTCTACTCTTGTCTACTCTTGTCTACTCTTGTCTACTCTTGTCTACTCTTGTGGGGTCTACTCTTGTCTACTCTTGTCTACTCTTGTCTACTCTTGTCTACTCTTGTCTACTCTTGTCTACTCTTGTCTACTCTTGTCTACTCTTGTCTACTCTTGTCTACTCTTGTCTACTCTTGTCTACTCTTGTCTACTCTTGTGGGGAGAGTACTCTTGTCTACTCTTGTCTACTCTTGTCTACTCTTGTCTACTCTTGTGGGGGAGAGTACTCTTGTCTACTCTTGTCTACTCTTGTCTACTCTTGTCTACTCTTGTGGGGGAGAGTACTCTTGTCTACTCTTGTCTACTCTTGTCTACTCTTGTCTACTCTTGTCTACTCTTGTCTACTCTTGTCTACTCTTGTCTACTCTTGTGGGGGAGAGTACTCTTGTCTACTCTTGTCTACTCTTGTCTACTCTTGTCTACTCTTGTCTACTCTTGTGGGAGGTACTCTTGTCTACTCTTGTCTACTCTTGTCTACTCTTGTCTACTCTTGTGGGAGAGTACTCTTGTCTACTCTTGTCTACTCTTGTCTACTCTTGTGGGGAGAGTACTCTTGTCTACTCTTGTCTACTCTTGTCTACTCTTGTCTACTCTTGTGGGAGAGTACTCTTGTCTACTCTTGTCTACTCTTGTGGGAGTACTCTTGTCTACTCTTGTCTACTCTTGTGGGGAGTACTCTTGTCTACTCTTGTCTACTCTTGTGGGGAGAGTACTCTTGTCTACTCTTGTCTACTCTTGTCTACTCTTGTCTACTCTTGTCTACTCTTGTGGGGAGAGTACTCTTGTCTACTCTTGTCTACTCTTGTCTACTCTTGTCTACTCTTGTGGGGAGTACTCTTGTCTACTCTTGTCTACTCTTGTCTACTCTTGTCTACTCTTGTCTACTCTTGTGGAGAGTACTCTTGTCTACTCTTGTCTACTCTTGTCTCTCTTGTGGGGAGAGTACTCTTGTCTACTCTTGTCTACTCTTGTCTACTCTTGTCTACTCTTGTGTACTCTTGTCTACTCTTGTCTACTCTTGTCTACTCTTGTCTACTCTTGTCTACTCTTGTCTACTCTTGTCTACTCTTGTCTACTCTTGTCTACTCTTGTCTACTCTTGTCTACTCTTGTCTACTCTTGTCTACTCTTGTCTACTCTTGTCTACTCTTGTCTACTCTTGTGGGGGAGAGTACTCTTGTCTACTCTTGTCTACTCTTGTCTACTCTTGTCTACTCTTGTCTACTCTTGTCTACTCTTGTCTACTCTTGTGGGGGAGAGTACTCTTGTCTACTCTTGTCTACTCTTGTCTACTCTTGTCTACTCTTGTGGGGAGAGTACTCTTGTCTACTCTTGTCTACTCTTGTCTACTCTTGTCTACTCTTGTCTACTCTTGTCTACTCTTGTCTACTCTTGTCTACTCTTGTCTACTCTTGTCTACTCTTGTCTACTCTTGTGGGGGAGAGTACTCTTGTCTACTCTTGTCTACTCTTGTCTACTCTTGTCTACTCTTGTGGGGACTCTTGTCTACTCTTGTCTACTCTTGTCTACTCTTGTCTACTCTTGTCTACTCTTGTCTACTCTTGTCTACTCTTGTCTACTCTTGTCTACTCTTGTCTACTCTTGTCTACTCTTGTCGGGGAGAGTACTCTTGTCTACTCTTGTCTACTCTTGTCTACTCTTGTCTACTCTTGTCTACTCTTGTCTACTCTTGTCTACTCTTGTCTACTCTTGTCTACTCTTGTCTACTCTTGTCTACTCTTGTCTACTCTTGTCTACTCTTGTCTACTCTTGTCTACTCTTGTCTACTCTTGTGGGGGAGAGTACTCTTGTCTACTCTTGTCTACTCTTGTCTACTCTTGTCTACTCTTGTCTACTCTTGTGGGGAGAGTACTCTTGTCTACTCTTGTCTACTCTTGTCTACTCTTGTCTACTCTTGTCGGGGAGAGTACTCTTGTCTACTCTTGTCTACTCTTGTCTACTCTTGTCTACTCTTGTGGGAGAGTACTCTTGTCTACTCTTGTCTACTCTTGTCTACTCTTGTCTACTCTCTTGTCTACTCTTGTCTACTCTTGTCTACTCTTGTCTACTCTTGTCTACTCTTGTCTACTCTTGTGGGGGAGAGTACTCTTGTCTACTCTTGTCTACTCTTGTCTACTCTTGTCTACTCTTGTCTACTCTTGTCTACTCTTGTGGGGAGAGTACTCTTGTCTACTCTTGTCTACTCTTGTCTACTCTTGTCTACTCTTGTGGGGAGAGTACTCTTGTCTACTCTTGTCTACTCTTGTCTACTCTTGTCTACTCTTGTCTACTCTTGTCTCCTCTTGTCTACTCTTGTCTACTCTTGTCTACTCTTGTCTACTCTTGTCTACTCTTGTCTACTCTTGTCTACTCTTGTGGAGAGTACTCTTGTCTACTCTTGTCTACTCTTGTCTACTCTTGTCTACTCTTGTCTACTCTTGTCTACTCTTGTCTACTCTTGTCTCTCTTGTCTCTTGTCTTGTCTACTCTTGTCCTCTTGTCTACCTTGTCTACTCTTGTCTACTCTTGGCTTGTCTAGTTTGTCTACTCTTGTCTATCTGTCTTCTCTTGTACTAGTACTCTTGTCTACTCTTGTCTACTCTTGTCTACTCTTGTCTACTCTTGTCTACTCTTGTGCTTGATGTCTACTCTTGTCTACTCTTGTCTACTCTTGTCTACTCTTGTCTACTCTTGTCTACTCTTGTGGGAGAGTACTCTTGTCTACTCTTGTCTACTCTTGTCTACTCTTGTCTACTCTTGTCTACTCTTGTCTTGTCTTGCTACTCTTGTCTACTCTTGTCTACTCTTGTCTACTCTTGTCTACTCTTGTACTCTTGTCTACTCTTGTCTACTCTTGTCTACTCTTGTCTACTCTTGTCTACTCTTGTCTACTCTTGTCTACTCTTGTCTACTCTTGTCTACTCTTGTCTACTCTTGTCTACTCTTGTCTACTCTTGTCTACTCTTGTCTACTCTTGTCTACTCTTGTCTCTTGTCTACTCTTGTCTACTCTTGTCTACTCTTGTCTACTTGTCTACTCTTGTCTACTCTTGTCTACTCTTGGGGGAGAGTACTCTTGTCTACTCTTGTCTACTCTTGTCTACTCTTGTCTACTCTTGTGGGGGAGAGTACTCTTGTCTACTCTTGTCTACTCTTGTCTACTCTTGTCTACTCTTGTCTACTCTTGTGGAGAGTACTCTTGTCTACTCTTGTCTACTCTTGTCTACTCTTGTCTACTCTTGTCTACTCTTGTCTACTCTTGTCTACTCTTGTCTACTCTTGTCTACTCTTGTGGGGGAGAGTACTCTTGTCTACTCTTGTCTACTCTTGTCTACTCTTGTCTACTCTGTGGGAGAGTACTCTTGTCTACTCTTGTCTACTCTTGTCTACTCTTGTCTCTTGTCTACTCTTGTCTACTCTTGTCTACTCTTGTCTACTCTTGTCTACTCTTGTGGAGAGCTCTTGTCTACTCTTGTCTACTCTTGTCTACTCTTGTCTACTCTTGTCTACTCTTGTCTACTCTTGTCTACTCTTGTCTACTCTTGTTCTCTTGTCTACTCTTGTCTACTCTTGTCTACTCTTGTCTACTCTTGTCTACTCTTGTCTACTCTTGTCTACTCTTGTCTACTCTTGTCTACTCTTGTCTACTCTTGTCTACTCTTGTCTACTCTTGTCTACTCTTGTCTACTCTTGTCTACTCTGTCTACTCTTGTCTACTCTTGTCTACTCTCTTGTCTACTCTTGTCTACTCTTGTCTACTCTTGTCTACTCTTGTCTACTCTTGTCTACTCTTGTCTACTTGTCTACTCTTGTCTACTCTTGTCTACTCTTGTCTACTCTTCTCTCTTGTCTACTCTTGTCTACTCTTGTCTACTCTTGTGGAGTACTCTTGTCTACTCTTGTCTGCTCTTGTCTACTCTTGTCTACTCTTGTCTACTCTTGTCTACTCTTGTCTACTCTTGTCTACTCTTGTCCTCTTGTCTACTGTCTACTCTTGTCTACTCTTGTCTACTCTTTGTCTACTCTTGTCTACTCTTGTCTACTCTTGTCTACTCTTGTGGGAGAGTACTCTTGTCTCTCTTGTCTACTCTTGTCTACTCTTGTCTGCTCTTGTCTACTCTTGTCTACTCTTGTGTACAGTCTCTTGTCTACTCTTGTCTACTCTTGTCTACTCTTGTCTCTCTTGTCTACTCTTGTCTACTCTTGTCTACTCTTGTGGGAGTACTCTTGTCTACTCTTGTCTACTCTTGTCTCTTGTCTACTCTTGTCTCTTGTCCTCTTGTCTACTCTTGT
>JABXJD010002884.1:0-41653 GCA_013375575.1 Percina caprodes | reverse complement strand
TTTTAATTTTAATTTTAATTTTAATTTTAATTTTAATTTTAATTTTAATTTTAATTTTAATTTTAATTTTAATTTTAATTTTAATTTTAATTTTAATTTTAATTTTAATTTTAATTTTAATTTTAATTTTAATTTTAATTTTAATTTTAATTTTAATTTTAATTTTAATTTTAATTTTAATTTTAATTTTAATTTTTTAATTTTAATTTTAATTTTAATTTTAATTTTAATTTTAATTTTAATTTTAATTTTAATTTTAATTTTAATTTTTTTTAATTTTAATTTTTTTTAATTTTAATTTTAATTTTAATTTTAATTTTAATTTTAATTTTAATTTTAATTTTAATTTTAATTTTAATTTTAATTTTAATTTTAATTTTAATTTTAATTTTAATTTTAATTTTAATTTTAATTTTAATTTTAATTTTAATTTTAATTTTAATTTTAATTTTTTAATTTTAATTTTAATTTTAATTTTAATTTTAATTTTAATTTTAATTTTAATTTTAATTTTAATTTTAATTTTAATTTTAATTTTAATTTTAATTTTAATTTTAATTTTAATTTTAATTTTAATTTTAATTTTAATTTTAATTTTAATTTTAATTTTAATTTTAATTTTAATTTTAATTTTAATTTTAATTTTTTAATTTTAATTTTTTAATTTTAATTTTAATTTTAATTTTAATTTTAATTTTAATTTTAATTTTAATTTTAATTTTAATTTTAATTTTAATTTTAATTTTAATTTTAATTTTAATTTTAATTTTAATTTTAATTTTAATTTTAATTTTAATTTTAATTTTAATTTTAATTTTAATTTTAATTTTAATTTTAATTTTAATTTTAATTTTAATTTTAATTTTAATTTTAATTTTAATTTTAATTTTAATTTTAATTTTAATTTTAATTTTAATTTTAATTTTAATTTTAATTTTAATTTTAATTTTAATTTTAATTTTAATTTTAATTTTAATTTTAATTTTAATTTTAATTTTAATTTTAATTTTAATTTTAATTTTAATTTTAATTTTAATTTTAATTTTAATTTTAATTTTAATTTTAATTTTAATTTTAATTTTAATTTTAATTTTAATTTTAATTTTAATTTTAATTTTAATTTTAATTTTAATTTTAATTTTAATTTTAATTTTAATTTTAATTTTAATTTTAATTTTAATTTTAATTTTAATTTTAATTTTAATTTTAATTTTAATTTTAATTTTAATTTTAATTTTAATTTTAATTTTAATTTTAATTTTAATTTTAATTTTAATTTTAATTTTAATTTTAATTTTAATTTTAATTTTAATTTTAATTTTAATTTTAATTTTAATTTTAATTTTAATTTTAATTTTAATTTTAATTTTAATTTTAATTTTAATTTTAATTTTAATTTTAATTTTAATTTTAATTTTAATTTTAATTTTAATTTTAATTTTAATTTTAATTTTAATTTTAATTTTAATTTTAATTTTAATTTTAATTTTAATTTTAATTTTAATTTTAATTTTAATTTTAATTTTAATTTTAATTTTAATTTTAATTTTAATTTTAATTTTAATTTTAATTTTAATTTTAATTTTAATTTTAATTTTAATTTTAATTTTAATTTTAATTTTAATTTTAATTTTAATTTTAATTTTAATTTTAATTTTAATTTTAATTTTAATTTTAATTTTAATTTTAATTTTAATTTTAATTTTAATTTTAATTTTAATTTTAATTTTAATTTTAATTTTAATTTTAATTTTAATTTTAATTTTAATTTTAATTTTAATTTTAATTTTAATTTTAATTTTAATTTTAATTTTAATTTTAATTTTAATTTTAATTTTAATTTTAATTTTAATTTTAATTTTAATTTTAATTTTAATTTTAATTTTAATTTTAATTTTAATTTTAATTTTAATTTTAATTTTAATTTTAATTTTAATTTTAATTTTAATTTTAATTTTAATTTTAATTTTAATTTTAATTTTAATTTTAATTTTAATTTTAATTTTAATTTTAATTTTAATTTTAATTTTAATTTTAATTTTAATTTTAATTTTAATTTTAATTTTAATTTTAATTTTAATTTTAATTTTAATTTTAATTTTAATTTTAATTTTAATTTTAATTTTAATTTTAATTTTAATTTTAATTTTAATTTTAATTTTAATTTTAATTTTAATTTTAATTTTAATTTTAATTTTAATTTTAATTTTAATTTTAATTTTAATTTTAATTTTAATTTTAATTTTAATTTTAATTTTAATTTTAATTTTAATTTTAATTTTAATTTTAATTTTAATTTTAATTTTAATTTTAATTTTAATTTTAATTTTAATTTTAATTTTAATTTTAATTTTAATTTTAATTTTAATTTTAATTTTAATTTTAATTTTAATTTTAATTTTAATTTTTTAATTTTAATTTTAATTTTAATTTTAATTTTAATTTTAATTTTAATTTTAATTTTAATTTTAATTTTAATTTTAATTTTAATTTTAATTTTAATTTTAATTTTAATTTTAATTTTAATTTTAATTTTAATTTTAATTTTAATTTTAATTTTAATTTTAATTTTAATTTTAATTTTAATTTTAATTTTAATTTTAATTTTAATTTTAATTTTAATTTTAATTTTAATTTTAATTTTAATTTTAATTTTAATTTTAATTTTAATTTTAATTTTTTTAATTTTAATTTTAATTTTAATTTTAATTTTAATTTTAATTTTAATTTTAATTTTAATTTTAATTTTAATTTTAATTTTAATTTTAATTTTAATTTTAATTTTAATTTTAATTTTAATTTTAATTTTAATTTTAATTTTAATTTTAATTTTAATTTTAATTTTAATTTTAATTTTAATTTTAATTTTAATTTTAATTTTAATTTTAATTTTAATTTTAATTTTAATTTTAATTTTAATTTTAATTTTAATTTTAATTTTAATTTTAATTTTAATTTTAATTTTAATTTTAATTTTAATTTTAATTTTAATTTTAATTTTAATTTTAATTTTAATTTTAATTTTAATTTTAATTTTAATTTTAATTTTAATTTTAATTTTAATTTTAATTTTAATTTTAATTTTAATTTTAATTTTAATTTTAATTTTAATTTTAATTTTAATTTTAATTTTAATTTTAATTTTAATTTTAATTTTAATTTTAATTTTAATTTTAATTTTAATTTTAATTTTAATTTTAATTTTAATTTTAATTTTAATTTTAATTTTAATTTTAATTTTAATTTTAATTTTAATTTTAATTTTAATTTTAATTTTAATTTTAATTTTAATTTTAATTTTAATTTTAATTTTAATTTTAATTTTAATTTTAATTTTAATTTTAATTTTAATTTTAATTTTAATTTTAATTTTAATTTTAATTTTAATTTTAATTTTAATTTTAATTTTAATTTTAATTTTAATTTTAATTTTAATTTTAATTTTAATTTTAATTTTAATTTTAATTTTAATTTTAATTTTAATTTTAATTTTAATTTTAATTTTAATTTTAATTTTAATTTTAATTTTAATTTTAATTTTAATTTTAATTTTAATTTTAATTTTAATTTTAATTTTAATTTTAATTTTAATTTTAATTTTAATTTTAATTTTAATTTTAATTTTAATTTTAATTTTAATTTTAATTTTAATTTTAATTTTAATTTTAATTTTAATTTTAATTTTAATTTTAATTTTAATTTTAATTTTAATTTTAATTTTAATTTTAATTTTAATTTTAATTTTAATTTTAATTTTAATTTTAATTTTAATTTTAATTTTAATTTTAATTTTAATTTTAATTTTAATTTTAATTTTTTAATTTTAATTTTAATTTTAATTTTAATTTTAATTTTAATTTTAATTTTAATTTTAATTTTAATTTTAATTTTAATTTTAATTTTAATTTTAATTTTAATTTTAATTTTAATTTTAATTTTAATTTTAATTTTAATTTTAATTTTAATTTTAATTTTAATTTTAATTTTAATTTTAATTTTAATTTTAATTTTAATTTTAATTTTAATTTTAATTTTAATTTTAATTTTAATTTTAATTTTAATTTTAATTTTAATTTTAATTTTAATTTTAATTTTAATTTTAATTTTAATTTTAATTTTAATTTTAATTTTAATTTTAATTTTAATTTTAATTTTAATTTTAATTTTAATTTTAATTTTAATTTTAATTTTAATTTTAATTTTAATTTTAATTTTAATTTTAATTTTAATTTTAATTTTAATTTTAATTTTAATTTTAATTTTAATTTTAATTTTAATTTTAATTTTAATTTTAATTTTAATTTTAATTTTAATTTTAATTTTAATTTTAATTTTAATTTTAATTTTAATTTTAATTTTAATTTTAATTTTAATTTTAATTTTAATTTTAATTTTAATTTTAATTTTAATTTTAATTTTAATTTTAATTTTAATTTTAATTTTAATTTTAATTTTAATTTTAATTTTAATTTTAATTTTAATTTTAATTTTAATTTTAATTTTAATTTTAATTTTAATTTTAATTTTAATTTTAATTTTAATTTTAATTTTAATTTTAATTTTAATTTTAATTTTAATTTTAATTTTAATTTTAATTTTAATTTTAATTTTAATTTTAATTTTAATTTTAATTTTAATTTTAATTTTAATTTTAATTTTAATTTTAATTTTAATTTTTTATTTTTTTTAATTTTAATTTTAATTTTAATTTTAATTTTAATTTTAATTTTAATTTTAATTTTAATTTTAATTTTAATTTTAATTTTAATTTTAATTTTAATTTTAATTTTAATTTTAATTTTAATTTTAATTTTAATTTTAATTTTAATTTTAATTTTAATTTTAATTTTAATTTTAATTTTAATTTTAATTTTAATTTTAATTTTAATTTTAATTTTAATTTTAATTTTAATTTTAATTTTAATTTTAATTTTAATTTTAATTTTAATTTTAATTTTAATTTTAATTTTAATTTTAATTTTAATTTTAATTTTAATTTTAATTTTAATTTTAATTTTAATTTTAATTTTAATTTTAATTTTAATTTTAATTTTAATTTTAATTTTAATTTTAATTTTAATTTTAATTTTAATTTTAATTTTAATTTTAATTTTAATTTTATTTTAATTTTAATTTAATTTTAATTTTAATTTTAATTTTAATTTTAATTTTAATTTTAATTTTAATTTTAATTTTAATTTTAATTTTAATTTTAATTTTAATTTTAATTTTAATTTTAATTTTAATTTTAATTTTAATTTTAATTTTAATTTTAATTTTAATTTTAATTTTAATTTTAATTTTAATTTTAATTTTAATTTTAATTTTAATTTTAATTTTAATTTTAATTTTAATTTTAATTTTAATTTTAATTTTAATTTTAATTTTAATTTTAATTTTAATTTTAATTTTAATTTTAATTTTAATTTTAATTTTAATTTTAATTTTAATTTTAATTTTAATTTTAATTTTAATTTTAATTTTAATTTTAATTTTAATTTTAATTTTAATTTTAATTTTAATTTTAATTTTAATTTTAATTTTAATTTTAATTTTAATTTTAATTTTAATTTTAATTTTAATTTTAATTTTAATTTTAATTTTAATTTTAATTTTAATTTTAATTTTAATTTTAATTTTAATTTTAATTTTAATTTTAATTTTAATTTTAATTTTAATTTTAATTTTAATTTTAATTTTAATTTTAATTTTAATTTTAATTTTAATTTTAATTTTAATTTTAATTTTAATTTTAATTTTAATTTTAATTTTAATTTTAATTTTAATTTTAATTTTAATTTTAATTTTAATTTTAATTTTAATTTTAATTTTAATTTTAATTTTAATTTTAATTTTAATTTTAATTTTAATTTTAATTTTAATTTTAATTTTAATTTTAATTTTAATTTTAATTTTAATTTTAATTTTAATTTTTATTTTTTTTAATTTTAATTTTAATTTTAATTTTAATTTTAATTTTAATTTTAATTTTAATTTTAATTTTAATTTTAATTTTAATTTTAATTTTAATTTTAATTTTAATTTTAATTTTAATTTTAATTTTAATTTTAATTTTAATTTTAATTTTTTAATTTTAATTTTAATTTTAATTTTAATTTTAATTTTAATTTTAATTTTAATTTTAATTTTAATTTTAATTTTAATTTTTTAATTTTAATTTTAATTTTAATTTTAATTTTAATTTTAATTTTAATTTTAATTTTAATTTTAATTTAATTTTTTTTAATTTTAATTTTAATTTTAATTTTAATTTTAATTTTAATTTTAATTTTAATTTTAATTTTAATTTTAATTTTTAATTTTAATTTTAATTTTAATTTTAATTTTAATTTTAATTTTAATTTTAATTTTAATTTTAATTTTAATTTTAATTTTAATTTTAATTTTAATTTTAATTTTAATTTTAATTTTAATTTTAATTTTAATTTTAATTTTAATTTTAATTTTAATTTTAATTTTAATTTTAATTTTAATTTTAATTTTAATTTAATTTTTTTTAATTTTAATTTTAATTTTAATTTTAATTTTAATTTTAATTTTAATTTTAATTTTAATTTTAATTTTAATTTTAATTTTAATTTTAATTTTAATTTTAATTTTAATTTTAATTTTAATTTTAATTTTAATTTTAATTTTAATTTTTTAATTTTAATTTTAATTTTAATTTTTTAATTTTAATTTTAATTTTAATTTTAATTTTAATTTTAATTTTAATTTTAATTTTAATTTTAATTTTAATTTTTAATTTTAATTTTAATTTTAATTTTAATTTTAATTTTAATTTTAATTTTAATTTTAATTTTAATTTTAATTTTAATTTTAATTTTAATTTTAATTTTAATTTTAATTTTAATTTTAATTTTAATTTTAATTTTAATTTTAATTTTAATTTTAATTTTAATTTTAATTTTAATTTTAATTTTAATTTTAATTTTAATTTTAATTTTAATTTTAATTTTAATTTTAATTTTAATTTTAATTTTAATTTTAATTTTAATTTTAATTTTAATTTTAATTTTAATTTTAATTTTAATTTTAATTTTAATTTTAATTTTAATTTTAATTTTAATTTTAATTTTAATTTTAATTTTTAATTTTAATTTTAATTTTAATTTTAATTTTAATTTTAATTTTAATTTTAATTTTAATTTTAATTTTAATTTTAATTTTAATTTTAATTTTAATTTTAATTTTAATTTTAATTTTAATTTTTAATTTTAATTTTAATTTTAATTTTAATTTTAATTTTAATTTTAATTTTAATTTTAATTTTAATTTTAATTTTAATTTTAATTTTAATTTTAATTTTAATTTTAATTTTAATTTTAATTTTAATTTTAATTTTAATTTTAATTTTTTAATTTTAATTTTAATTTTAATTTTAATTTTAATTTTAATTTTAATTTTAATTTTAATTTTAATTTTAATTTTTAATTTTAATTTTAATTTAAATTTTAATTTTAATTTTAATTTTAATTTTAATTTTTAATTTTAATTTTAATTTTAATTTTAATTTTAATTTTAATTTTAATTTTAATTTTAATTTTAATTTTAATTTTTATATTTTAATTTTAATTTAAATTTTAATTTTTATTTTTAATTTTAATTTTAATTTTAATTTTAATTTAATTTTAATTTTAATTTTAATTTTAATTTTAATTTTATTTTTAATTTTAATTTTAATTTTATTTTTAATTTAAATTTTAATTTTAATTTTAATTTAAATTTTAATTTTATTTTTAATTTAAATTTTTTAATTTTATTTTTAATTTAATTTTTTATATTTTTAATTTTAATTTTAATTTTAATTTTATTTTTAATTTAAATTTTAATTTTAATTTTAATTTAAATTTTAATTTTAATTTTAATTTAAATTTTAATTTTATTTTAATTTAAATTTTAATTTTATTTTTAATTTAAATTTTAATTTTAATTTTAATTTAAATTTTAATTTTATTTTTAATTTAAATTTTTTAATTTTAATTTTAATTTAAATTTTAATTTTAATTTTAATTTAAATTTTTTAATTTTATTTTTAATTTAAATTTTAATTTTATTTTTAATTTAAATTTTAATTTTATTTTTAATTTAAATTTTTTATTTTATTTTTAATTTAAATTTTTAATTTTATTTTTAATTTAAATTTTAATTTTATTTTTAATTTAAATTTTTATTTTATTTTTAATTTAAATTTTATATTTTATTTTTAATTTAAATTTTTATTTTATTTTTAATTTAAATTTTTTAATTTTTAATTTTAATTTAAATTTTAATTTTATTTTTAATTTAAATTTTATATTTTATTTTTAATTTAAATTTTTATTTTATTTTTAATTTAAATTTTAATTTTATTTTTAATTTAAATTTTAATTTTATTTTTAATTTAAATTTTATATTTTTATTTTTAATTTAAATTTTAATTTTATTTTTAATTTAAATTTTTAATTTTATTTTTAATTTAAATTTTTATTTTATTTTTAATTTAAATTTTAATTTTATTTTAATTTAAATTTTAATTTTATTTTTAATTTAATTTTTTAATTTTATTTTTAATTTAAATTTTAATTTTATTTTTAATTTAATTTTTTATATTTTATTTTTAATTTAAATTTTAATTTTATTTTTAATTTAAATTTTATATTTTATTTTTAATTTAAATTTTAATTTTATTTTTAATTTAAATTTTAATTTTATTTTTAATTTAAATTTTTATATTTTATTTTTAATTTAAATTTTTTATTTTATTTTTAATTTAAATTTTTTATATTTTATTTTTAATTTAAATTTTAATTTTATTTTTAATTTAAATTTTAATTTTATTTTTAATTTAAATTTTATATTTTATTTTTAATTTAAATTTTATATTTTATTTTTAATTTAAATTTTATATTTTATTTTTAATTTAAATTTTTATTTTATTTTTAATTTAAATTTTATATTTTATTTTTAATTTAAATTTTATATTTTATTTTTAATTTAAATTTTAATTTTATTTTTAATTTAAATTTTAATTTTATTTTTAATTTAAATTTTATATTTTATTTTTAATTTAAATTTTATATTTTATTTTTAATTTAAATTTTAATTTTATTTTTAATTTAAATTTTAATTTTATTTTTAATTTAAATTTTAATTTTATTTTTAATTTAAATTTTTTATTTTATTTTTAATTTAAATTTTATATTTTATTTTAATTTAATTTTTTATATTTTATTTTTAATTTAAATTTTTTATTTTATTTTTAATTTAAATTTTTATTTTATTTTTAATTTAAATTTTTATTTTATTTTTAATTTAAATTTTAATTTTATTTTTAATTTAAATTTTTTATTTTATTTTTAATTTAAATTTTAATTTTATTTTTAATTTAAATTTTAATTTTATTTTTAATTTAAATTTTTTATTTTATTTTTAATTTAAATTTTAATTTTATTTTTAATTTAAATTTTATATTTTATTTTTAATTTAAATTTTTATTTTATTTTTAATTTAAATTTTATATTTTATTTTTAATTTAAATTTTATATTTTATTTTTAATTTAAATTTTAATTTTTATTTTTAATTTAATTTTTATTTTATTTTTAATTTAAATTTTATATTTTATTTTTAATTTAAATTTTATATTTTATTTTTAATTTAAATTTTATATTTTATTTTTAATTTAAATTTTATATTTTATTTTTAATTTAAATTTTATATTTTATTTTTAATTTAAATTTTATATTTTATTTTTAATTTAAATTTTATATTTTATTTTTAATTTAAATTTTATATTTTATTTTTAATTTAAATTTTATATTTTATTTTTAATTTAAATTTTTATTTTATTTTTAATTTAAATTTTACATTTTTTATTTTTAATTTAAATTTTTTTATTTATTTTTTATTTTTTTTTTTAATTTAAATTTTATATTTTATTTTTAATTTAAATTTTATATTTTATTTTTAATTTAAATTTTATATTTTATTTTTAATTTAAATTTTACATTTTATTTTTAATTTAAATTTTTTATTTTATTTTTAATTTAAATTTTATATTTTATTTTTAATTTAAATTTTACATTTTATTTTTAATTTAAATTTTATTTATTTTTAATTTAAATTTTTTATTTTATTTTTAATTTAAATTTTATATTTTATTTTTAATTTAAATTTTATATTTTATTTTTAATTTAAATTTTATATTTTATTTTTAATTTAAATTTTATATTTTATTTTTAATTTAAATTTTATATTTTATTTTTAATTTAAATTTTATATTTTATTTTTAATTTAAATTTTATATTTTATTTTTAATTTAAATTTTATATTTTATTTTTAATTTAAATTTTATATTTTATTTTTAATTTAAATTTTATATTTTATTTTTAATTTAAATTTTACATTTTATTTTTAATTTAAATTTTATATTTTATTTTTAATTTAAATTTTATATTTTTTTTTTAATTTAAATTTTATATTTTATTTTTAATTTAAATTTTATATTTTATTTTTAATTTAAATTTTATATTTTATTTTTAATTTAAATTTTATATTTTATTTTTAATTTAATTTTTTATTTTATTTTTAATTTAAATTTTTATTTTATTTTTAATTTAAATTTTACATTTTATTTTTAATTTAAATTTTATATTTTATTTTTAATTTAAATTTTATATTTTATTTTTAATTTAAATTTTATATTTTATTTTTAATTTAAATTTTATATTTTATTTTTAATTTAAATTTTATATTTTATTTTTAATTTAAATTTTATATTTTATTTTTAATTTAAATTTTATATTTTATTTTTAATTTAAATTTTTTATTTTATTTTTAATTTAAATTTTTATATTTTATTTTTAATTTAAATTTTATATTTTATTTTTAATTTAAATTTTACATTTTATTTTTAATTTAAATTTTTATTTTATTTTTAATTTAAATTTTATATTTTATTTTTAATTTAAATTTTATATTTTATTTTTAATTTAAATTTTATATTTTATTTTTAATTTAAATTTTACATTTTATTTTTAATTTAAATTTTATATTTTATTTTTAATTTAAATTTTATATTTTATTTTTAATTTAAATTTTATATTTTATTTTTAATTTAAATTTTATATTTTATTTTTAATTTAAATTTTATATTTTATTTTTAATTTAAATTTTACATTTTATTTTTAATTTAAATTTTATATTTTATTTTTAATTTAAATTTTATATTTTATTTTTAATTTAAATTTTATATTTTATTTTTAATTTAAATTTTATATTTTATTTTTAATTTAAATTTTATTTTATTTTTAATTTAAATTTTATATTTTATTTTTAATTTAAATTTTATATTTTATTTTTAATTTAAATTTTATATTTTATTTTTAATTTAAATTTTATATTTTATTTTTAATTTAAATTTTATATTTTATTTTTAATTTAAATTTTATATTTTATTTTTAATTTAAATTTTATATTTTATTTTTAATTTAAATTTTATATTTTATTTTTAATTTAAATTTTATATTTTATTTTTAATTTAAATTTTACATTTTATTTTTAATTTAAATTTTATATTTTATTTTTAATTTAAATTTTATATTTTATTTTTAATTTAAATTTTATTTTTATTTTTAATTTAAATTTTACATTTTATTTTTAATTTAAATTTTATATTTTATTTTTAATTTAAATTTTTATTTTATTTTTAATTTAAATTTTATATTTTATTTTTAATTTAAATTTTATATTTTATTTTTAATTTAAATTTTTTATTTTATTTTTAATTTAAATTTTATATTTTATTTTTAATTTAAATTTTATATTTTATTTTTAATTTAAATTTTATATTTTATTTTTAATTTAAATTTTATATTTTATTTTTAATTTAAATTTTTATTTTATTTTTAATTTAAATTTTATATTTTATTTTTAATTTAAATTTTATATTTTATTTTTAATTTAAATTTTATATTTTATTTTTAATTTAAATTTTATATTTTATTTTTAATTTAAATTTTATATTTTATTTTTAATTTAAATTTTATATTTTATTTTTAATTTAAATTTTATATTTTATTTTTAATTTAAATTTTTTATTTTATTTTTAATTTAAATTTTATATTTTATTTTTAATTTAAATTTTATATTTTATTTTTAATTTAAATTTTATATTTTATTTTTAATTTAAATTTTATATTTTATTTTTAATTTAAATTTTATATTTTATTTTTAATTTAAATTTTTATTTTATTTTTAATTTAAATTTTATATTTTATTTTTAATTTAAATTTTATATTTTATTTTTAATTTAAATTTTACATTTTATTTTTAATTTAAATTTTATATTTTATTTTTAATTTAAATTTTATATTTTATTTTTAATTTAAATTTTATATTTTATTTTTAATTTAAATTTTATATTTTATTTTTAATTTAAATTTTATATTTTATTTTTAATTTAAATTTTATATTTTATTTTTAATTTAAATTTTATATTTTATTTTTAATTTAAATTTTATATTTTATTTTTAATTTAAATTTTATATTTTATTTTTAATTTAAATTTTATATTTTATTTTTAATTTAAATTTTATATTTTATTTTTAATTTAAATTTTATATTTTATTTTTAATTTAAATTTTATATTTTATTTTTAATTTAAATTTTATATTTTATTTTTAATTTAAATTTTATATTTTATTTTTAATTTAAATTTTATATTTTATTTTTAATTTAAATTTTATATTTTATTTTTAATTTAAATTTTATATTTTATTTTTAATTTAAATTTTACATTTTATTTTTAATTTAAATTTTATATTTTATTTTTAATTTAAATTTTACATTTTATTTTTAATTTAAATTTTATATTTTATTTTTAATTTAAATTTTATATTTTATTTTTAATTTAAATTTTACATTTTATTTTTAATTTAAATTTTATATTTTATTTTTAATTTAAATTTTATATTTTATTTTTAATTTAAATTTTATATTTTATTTTTAATTTAAATTTTTATTTTATTTTTAATTTAAATTTTATATTTTATTTTTAATTTAAATTTTATATTTTATTTTTAATTTAAATTTTATATTTTATTTTTAATTTAAATTTTATATTTTATTTTTAATTTAAATTTTACATTTTATTTTTAATTTAAATTTTATATTTTATTTTTAATTTAAATTTTTTATTTTATTTTTAATTTAAATTTTACATTTTATTTTTAATTTAAATTTTATATTTTATTTTTAATTTAAATTTTATATTTTATTTTTAATTTAAATTTTATATTTTATTTTTAATTTAAATTTTATTTTTATTTTTAATTTAAATTTTACATTTTATTTTTAATTTAAATTTTATATTTTATTTTTAATTTAAATTTTACATTTTATTTTTAATTTAAATTTTATATTTTATTTTTAATTTAAATTTTATATTTTATTTTTAATTTAAATTTTACATTTTATTTTTAATTTAAATTTTATATTTTATTTTTAATTTAAATTTTACATTTTATTTTTAATTTAAATTTTATATTTTATTTTTAATTTAAATTTTACATTTTATTTTTAATTTAAATTTTATATTTTATTTTTAATTTAAATTTTATATTTTATTTTTAATTTAAATTTTTTATTTTATTTTTAATTTAAATTTTATATTTTATTTTTAATTTAAATTTTATATTTTATTTTTAATTTAAATTTTATATTTTATTTTTAATTTAAATTTTTATTTTATTTTTAATTTAAATTTTATATTTTATTTTTAATTTAAATTTTTTATATTTTATTTTTAATTTAAATTTTTTATTTTATTTTTAATTTAAATTTTATATTTTATTTTTAATTTAAATTTTACATTTTATTTTTAATTTAAATTTTATATTTTATTTTTAATTTAAATTTTATATTTTATTTTTAATTTAAATTTTATATTTTATTTTTAATTTAAATTTTATATTTTATTTTTAATTTAAATTTTATATTTTATTTTTAATTTAAATTTTACATTTTATTTTTAATTTAAATTTTATATTTTATTTTTAATTTAAATTTTACATTTTATTTTTAATTTAAATTTTATATTTTATTTTTAATTTAAATTTTATATTTTATTTTTAATTTAAATTTTATATTTTATTTTTAATTTAAATTTTAATTTTATTTTTAATTTAAATTTTATATTTTATTTTTAATTTAAATTTTATATTTTATTTTTAATTTAAATTTTATATTTTATTTTTAATTTAAATTTTTTATTTTATTTTTAATTTAAATTTTAATTTTATTTTTAATTTAAATTTTACATTTTATTTTTAATTTAAATTTTTATTTTATTTTTAATTTAAATTTTAATTTTATTTTTAATTTAATTTTTTTATTTTATTTTTAATTTAAATTTTTATTTTATTTTTAATTTAAATTTTATATTTTATTTTTAATTTAAATTTTACATTTTATTTTTAATTTAAATTTTATATTTTATTTTTAATTTAAATTTTATATTTTATTTTTAATTTAAATTTTTTATTTTATTTTTAATTTAAATTTTTTATTTTATTTTTAATTTAAATTTTATATTTTATTTTTAATTTAAATTTTACATTTTATTTTTAATTTAAATTTTATATTTTATTTTTAATTTAAATTTTATATTTTATTTTTAATTTAAATTTTATATTTTATTTTTAATTTAAATTTTAATTTTATTTTTAATTTAAATTTTATATTTTATTTTTAATTTAAATTTTACATTTTATTTTTAATTTAAATTTTATATTTTATTTTTAATTTAAATTTTATATTTTATTTTTAATTTAAATTTTATATTTTATTTTTAATTTAAATTTTATATTTTATTTTTAATTTAAATTTTACATTTTATTTTTAATTTAAATTTTATATTTTATTTTTAATTTAAATTTTATATTTTATTTTTAATTTAAATTTTATATTTTATTTTTAATTTAAATTTTATATTTTATTTTTAATTTAAATTTTATTTTATTTTTAATTTAAATTTTATATTTTATTTTTAATTTAAATTTTATATTTTATTTTTAATTTAAATTTTATATTTTATTTTTAATTTAAATTTTAATTTTATTTTTAATTTAAATTTTATATTTTATTTTTAATTTAAATTTTAATTTTATTTTTAATTTAAATTTTATATTTTATTTTTAATTTAAATTTTATATTTTATTTTTAATTTAAATTTTATATTTTATTTTTAATTTAAATTTTATATTTTATTTTTAATTTAAATTTTATATTTTATTTTTAATTTAAATTTTATATTTTATTTTTAATTTAAATTTTATATTTTATTTTTAATTTAAATTTTTTTATTTTATTTTTAATTTAAATTTTATATTTTATTTTTAATTTAAATTTTAATTTTATTTTTAATTTAAATTTTTTATTTTATTTTTAATTTAAATTTTATATTTTATTTTTAATTTAAATTTTATATTTTATTTTTAATTTAAATTTTATATTTTATTTTTAATTTAAATTTTTTATTTTATTTTTAATTTAAATTTTATATTTTATTTTTAATTTAAATTTTATTTTATTTTTAATTTAAATTTTATATTTTATTTTTAATTTAAATTTTTATATTTTATTTTTAATTTAAATTTTATATTTTATTTTTAATTTAAATTTTAATTTTATTTTTAATTTAAATTTTATATTTTATTTTTAATTTAAATTTTATATTTTATTTTTAATTTAAATTTTAATTTTATTTTTAATTTAAATTTTATATTTTATTTTTAATTTAAATTTTATATTTTATTTTTAATTTAAATTTTATATTTTATTTTTAATTTAAATTTTACATTTTATTTTTAATTTAAATTTTATATTTTATTTTTAATTTAAATTTTACATTTTATTTTTAATTTAAATTTTACATTTTATTTTTAATTTAAATTTTATATTTTATTTTTAATTTAAATTTTATATTTTATTTTTAATTTAAATTTTTTATTTTATTTTTAATTTAAATTTTACATTTTATTTTTAATTTAAATTTTATATTTTATTTTTAATTTAAATTTTATATTTTATTTTTAATTTAAATTTTTATATTTTATTTTTAATTTAAATTTTATATTTTATTTTTAATTTAAATTTTATATTTTATTTTTAATTTAAATTTTATATTTTATTTTTAATTTAAATTTTATATTTTATTTTTAATTTAAATTTTATATTTTATTTTTAATTTAAATTTTACATTTTATTTTTAATTTAAATTTTTATTTTATTTTTAATTTAAATTTTATATTTTATTTTTAATTTAAATTTTTTATTTTATTTTTAATTTAAATTTTATATTTTATTTTTAATTTAAATTTTACATTTTATTTTTAATTTAAATTTTATATTTTATTTTTAATTTAAATTTTATATTTTATTTTTAATTTAAATTTTATATTTTATTTTTAATTTAAATTTTATTTTATTTTTAATTTAAATTTTATATTTTATTTTTAATTTAAATTTTACATTTTATTTTTAATTTAAATTTTATATTTTATTTTTAATTTAAATTTTATATTTTATTTTTAATTTAAATTTTATATTTTATTTTTAATTTAAATTTTATATTTTATTTTTAATTTAAATTTTACATTTTATTTTTAATTTAAATTTTATATTTTATTTTTAATTTAAATTTTATATTTTATTTTTAATTTAAATTTTATATTTTATTTTTTTTTAATTTAAATTTTATATTTTATTTTTAATTTAAATTTTACATTTTATTTTTAATTTAAATTTTATTTTATTTTTAATTTAAATTTTATATTTTATTTTTAATTTAAATTTTATATTTTATTTTTAATTTAAATTTTATATTTTATTTTTAATTTAAATTTTTATTTTATTTTTAATTTAAATTTTATATTTTATTTTTAATTTAAATTTTTTATTTTATTTTTAATTTAAATTTTACATTTTATTTTTAATTTAAATTTTATATTTTATTTTTAATTTAAATTTTTATTTTATTTTTAATTTAAATTTTACATTTTATTTTTAATTTAAATTTTATATTTTATTTTTAATTTAAATTTTATATTTTATTTTTAATTTAAATTTTTTATTTTATTTTTAATTTAAATTTTATATTTTATTTTTAATTTAAATTTTATATTTTATTTTTAATTTAAATTTTATATTTTATTTTTAATTTAAATTTTATATTTTATTTTTAATTTAAATTTTATATTTTATTTTTAATTTAAATTTTATATTTTATTTTTAATTTAAATTTTATATTTTATTTTTAATTTAAATTTTATATTTTATTTTTAATTTAAATTTTATATTTTATTTTTAATTTAAATTTTATATTTTATTTTTAATTTAAATTTTTTATTTTTATTTTTAATTTAAATTTTTATATTTTTAATTTAAATTTTACATTTTATTTTTAATTTAAATTTTATATTTTATTTTTAATTTAAATTTTTTTATTTTTAATTTAAATTTTATTTTATTTTTAATTTAAATTTTATATTTTATTTTTAATTTAAATTTTATATTTTATTTTTAATTTAAATTTTATATTTTATTTTTAATTTAAATTTTATATTTTATTTTTAATTTAAATTTTATATTTTATTTTTAATTTAAATTTTATATTTTATTTTTAATTTAAATTTTATATTTTATTTTTAATTTAAATTTTATATTTTATTTTTAATTTAAATTTTATATTTTATTTTTAATTTAAATTTTATATTTTATTTTTAATTTAAATTTTATTTTTTATTTTTAATTTAAATTTTTTTATTTTTAATTTAAATTTTACATTTTATTTTTAATTTAAATTTTATATTTTATTTTTAATTTAAATTTTATATTTTATTTTTAATTTAAATTTTATATTTTATTTTTAATTTAAATTTTATATTTTATTTTTAATTTAAATTTTATATTTTATTTTTAATTTAAATTTTATATTTTATTTTTAATTTAAATTTTATATTTTATTTTTAATTTAAATTTTATATTTTATTTTTAATTTAAATTTTATATTTTATTTTTAATTTAAATTTTTATTTTATTTTTAATTTAAATTTTATATTTTATTTTTAATTTAAATTTTATATTTTATTTTTAATTTAAATTTTATATTTTATTTTTAATTTAAATTTTACATTTTATTTTTAATTTAAATTTTATATTTTATTTTTAATTTAAATTTTATATTTTATTTTTAATTTAAATTTTATATTTTATTTTTAATTTAAATTTTACATTTTATTTTTAATTTAAATTTTATATTTTATTTTTAATTTAAATTTTATATTTTATTTTTAATTTAAATTTTTTATTTTATTTTTAATTTAAATTTTATTTTATTTTTAATTTAAATTTTATATTTTATTTTTAATTTAAATTTTATTTTATTTTTAATTTAAATTTTATATTTTATTTTTAATTTAAATTTTATATTTTATTTTTAATTTAAATTTTATATTTTATTTTTAATTTAAATTTTACATTTTATTTTTAATTTAAATTTTTTATTTTATTTTTAATTTAAATTTTATATTTTATTTTTAATTTAAATTTTTATTTTATTTTTAATTTAAATTTTATATTTTATTTTTAATTTAAATTTTATATTTTATTTTTAATTTAAATTTTATATTTTATTTTTAATTTAAATTTTTTATTTTATTTTTAATTTAAATTTTATATTTTATTTTTAATTTAAATTTTATATTTTATTTTTAATTTAAATTTTTATTTTATTTTTAATTTAAATTTTATATTTTATTTTTAATTTAAATTTTACATTTTATTTTTAATTTAAATTTTATATTTTATTTTTAATTTAAATTTTTATTTTATTTTTAATTTAAATTTTATATTTTATTTTTAATTTAAATTTTACATTTTATTTTTAATTTAAATTTTATATTTTATTTTTAATTTAAATTTTATATTTTATTTTTAATTTAAATTTTACATTTTATTTTTAATTTAAATTTTTTTTTTATTTTTAATTTAAATTTTACATTTTATTTTTAATTTAAATTTTATATTTTATTTTTAATTTAAATTTTATATTTTATTTTTAATTTAAATTTTATATTTTATTTTTAATTTAAATTTTATATTTTATTTTTAATTTAAATTTTTATTTTATTTTTAATTTAAATTTTATATTTTATTTTTAATTTAAATTTTATATTTTATTTTTAATTTAAATTTTACATTTTATTTTTAATTTAAATTTTATATTTTATTTTTAATTTAAATTTTATATTTTATTTTTAATTTAAATTTTATATTTTATTTTTAATTTAAATTTTACATTTTTTTTTAATTTAAATTTTATATTTTATTTTTAATTTAAATTTTATATTTTATTTTTAATTTAAATTTTATATTTTATTTTTAATTTAAATTTTATATTTTATTTTTAATTTAAATTTTATATTTTATTTTTAATTTAAATTTTATATTTTATTTTTAATTTAAATTTTATATTTTATTTTTAATTTAAATTTTTATTTTATTTTTAATTTAAATTTTATATTTTATTTTTAATTTAAATTTTATATTTTATTTTTAATTTAAATTTTATATTTTATTTTTAATTTAAATTTTATATTTTATTTTTAATTTAAATTTTACATTTTATTTTTAATTTAAATTTTATATTTTATTTTTAATTTAAATTTTACATTTTATTTTTAATTTAAATTTTATATTTTATTTTTAATTTAAATTTTACATTTTATTTTTAATTTAAATTTTATATTTTATTTTTAATTTAAATTTTATATTTTATTTTTAATTTAAATTTTATATTTTATTTTTAATTTAAATTTTATATTTTATTTTTAATTTAAATTTTACATTTTATTTTTAATTTAAATTTTATATTTTATTTTTAATTTAAATTTTATATTTTATTTTTAATTTAAATTTTATATTTTATTTTTAATTTAAATTTTACATTTTATTTTTAATTTAAATTTTATATTTTATTTTTAATTTAAATTTTATATTTTATTTTTAATTTAAATTTTATATTTTATTTTTAATTTAAATTTTATATTTTATTTTTAATTTAAATTTTTTATTTTATTTTTAATTTAAATTTTATATTTTATTTTTAATTTAAATTTTATATTTTATTTTTAATTTAAATTTTATATTTTATTTTTAATTTAAATTTTATATTTTATTTTTAATTTAAATTTTATATTTTATTTTTAATTTAAATTTTACATTTTATTTTTAATTTAAATTTTATATTTTATTTTTAATTTAAATTTTATATTTTATTTTTAATTTAAATTTTATATTTTATTTTTAATTTAAATTTTATATTTTATTTTTAATTTAAATTTTTTATTTTATTTTTAATTTAAATTTTATATTTTATTTTTAATTTAAATTTTATATTTTATTTTTAATTTAAATTTTTATTTTATTTTTAATTTAAATTTTACATTTTATTTTTAATTTAAATTTTATATTTTATTTTTAATTTAAATTTTATATTTTATTTTTAATTTAAATTTTATATTTTATTTTTAATTTAAATTTTATATTTTATTTTTAATTTAAATTTTTTATTTTATTTTTAATTTAAATTTTTTTATTTTTAATTTAAATTTTATATTTTATTTTTAATTTAAATTTTACATTTTATTTTTAATTTAAATTTTACATTTTATTTTTAATTTAAATTTTATATTTTATTTTTAATTTAAATTTTATATTTTATTTTTAATTTAAATTTTACATTTTATTTTTAATTTAAATTTTTATTTTATTTTTAATTTAAATTTTATATTTTATTTTTAATTTAAATTTTATATTTTATTTTTAATTTAAATTTTATATTTTATTTTTAATTTAAATTTTATATTTTATTTTTAATTTAAATTTTATATTTTATTTTTAATTTAAATTTTATATTTTATTTTTAATTTAAATTTTACATTTTATTTTTAATTTAAATTTTATATTTTATTTTTAATTTAAATTTTATATTTTATTTTTAATTTAAATTTTATATTTTATTTTTAATTTAAATTTTATATTTTATTTTTAATTTAAATTTTACATTTTATTTTTAATTTAAATTTTACATTTTATTTTTAATTTAAATTTTATATTTTATTTTTAATTTAAATTTTTATTTTATTTTTAATTTAAATTTTATATTTTATTTTTAATTTAAATTTTATATTTTATTTTTAATTTAAATTTTATATTTTATTTTTAATTTAAATTTTTATTTTATTTTTAATTTAAATTTTATATTTTATTTTTAATTTAAATTTTATATTTTATTTTTAATTTAAATTTTATATTTTATTTTTAATTTAAATTTTACATTTTATTTTTAATTTAAATTTTTATTTTATTTTTAATTTAAATTTTATATTTTATTTTTAATTTAAATTTTATATTTTATTTTTAATTTAAATTTTATATTTTATTTTTAATTTAAATTTTATATTTTATTTTTAATTTAAATTTTATATTTTATTTTTAATTTAAATTTTACATTTTATTTTTAATTTAAATTTTACATTTTATTTTTAATTTAAATTTTATATTTTATTTTTAATTTAAATTTTATATTTTATTTTTAATTTAAATTTTACATTTTATTTTTAATTTAAATTTTACATTTTATTTTTAATTTAAATTTTATATTTTATTTTTAATTTAAATTTTATATTTTATTTTTAATTTAAATTTTATATTTTATTTTTAATTTAAATTTTATATTTTATTTTTAATTTAAATTTTATATTTTATTTTTAATTTAAATTTTACATTTTATTTTTAATTTAAATTTTACATTTTATTTTTAATTTAAATTTTATATTTTATTTTTAATTTAAATTTTATATTTTATTTTTAATTTAAATTTTATATTTTATTTTTAATTTAAATTTTACATTTTATTTTTAATTTAAATTTTATATTTTATTTTTAATTTAAATTTTATATTTTATTTTTAATTTAAATTTTATATTTTATTTTTAATTTAAATTTTATATTTTATTTTTAATTTAAATTTTATATTTTATTTTTAATTTAAATTTTACATTTTATTTTTAATTTAAATTTTATATTTTATTTTTAATTTAAATTTTATATTTTATTTTTAATTTAAATTTTATATTTTATTTTTAATTTAAATTTTACATTTTATTTTTAATTTAAATTTTATATTTTATTTTTAATTTAAATTTTACATTTTATTTTTAATTTAAATTTTATATTTTATTTTTAATTTAAATTTTACATTTTATTTTTAATTTAAATTTTATATTTTATTTTTAATTTAAATTTTATATTTTATTTTTAATTTAAATTTTACATTTTATTTTTAATTTAAATTTTATATTTTATTTTTAATTTAAATTTTATATTTTATTTTTAATTTAAATTTTACATTTTATTTTTAATTTAAATTTTATATTTTATTTTTAATTTAAATTTTATATTTTATTTTTAATTTAAATTTTATATTTTATTTTTAATTTAAATTTTACATTTTATTTTTAATTTAAATTTTACATTTTATTTTTAATTTAAATTTTATATTTTATTTTTAATTTAAATTTTATATTTTATTTTTAATTTAAATTTTATATTTTATTTTTAATTTAAATTTTATATTTTATTTTTAATTTAAATTTTATATTTTATTTTTAATTTAAATTTTACATTTTATTTTTAATTTAAATTTTATATTTTATTTTTAATTTAAATTTTATATTTTATTTTTAATTTAAATTTTATATTTTATTTTTAATTTAAATTTTATATTTTATTTTTAATTTAAATTTTACATTTTATTTTTAATTTAAATTTTATATTTTATTTTTAATTTAAATTTTACATTTTATTTTTAATTTAAATTTTACATTTTATTTTTAATTTAAATTTTATATTTTATTTTTAATTTAAATTTTATATTTTATTTTTAATTTAAATTTTATATTTTATTTTTAATTTAAATTTTACATTTTATTTTTAATTTAAATTTTATATTTTATTTTTAATTTAAATTTTATATTTTATTTTTAATTTAAATTTTACATTTTATTTTTAATTTAAATTTTATATTTTATTTTTAATTTAAATTTTACATTTTATTTTTAATTTAAATTTTATATTTTATTTTTAATTTAAATTTTATATTTTATTTTTAATTTAAATTTTATATTTTATTTTTAATTTAAATTTTATATTTTATTTTTAATTTAAATTTTATATTTTATTTTTAATTTAAATTTTATATTTTATTTTTAATTTAAATTTTATATTTTATTTTTAATTTAAATTTTATATTTTATTTTTAATTTAAATTTTATATTTTATTTTTAATTTAAATTTTATATTTTATTTTTAATTTAAATTTTATATTTTATTTTTAATTTAAATTTTATATTTTATTTTTAATTTAAATTTTATATTTTATTTTTAATTTAAATTTTATATTTTATTTTTAATTTAAATTTTACATTTTATTTTTAATTTAAATTTTACATTTTATTTTTAATTTAAATTTTACATTTTATTTTTAATTTAAATTTTATATTTTATTTTTAATTTAAATTTTACATTTTATTTTTAATTTAAATTTTATATTTTATTTTTAATTTAAATTTTATATTTTATTTTTAATTTAAATTTTATATTTTATTTTTAATTTAAATTTTACATTTTATTTTTAATTTAAATTTTATATTTTATTTTTAATTTAAATTTTATATTTTATTTTTAATTTAAATTTTACATTTTATTTTTAATTTAAATTTTACATTTTATTTTTAATTTAAATTTTATATTTTATTTTTAATTTAAATTTTACATTTTATTTTTAATTTAAATTTTATATTTTATTTTTAATTTAAATTTTATATTTTATTTTTAATTTAAATTTTATATTTTATTTTTAATTTAAATTTTACATTTTATTTTTAATTTAAATTTTATATTTTATTTTTAATTTAAATTTTATATTTTATTTTTAATTTAAATTTTACATTTTATTTTTAATTTAAATTTTATATTTTATTTTTAATTTAAATTTTATATTTTATTTTTAATTTAAATTTTATATTTTATTTTTAATTTAAATTTTATATTTTATTTTTAATTTAAATTTTACATTTTATTTTTAATTTAAATTTTATATTTTATTTTTAATTTAAATTTTTATTTTATTTTTAATTTAAATTTTATATTTTATTTTTAATTTAAATTTTACATTTTATTTTTAATTTAAATTTTATATTTTATTTTTAATTTAAATTTTATATTTTATTTTTAATTTAAATTTTATATTTTATTTTTAATTTAAATTTTATATTTTATTTTTAATTTAAATTTTATATTTTATTTTTAATTTAAATTTTATATTTTATTTTTAATTTAAATTTTATATTTTATTTTTAATTTAAATTTTTATTTTATTTTTAATTTAAATTTTATATTTTATTTTTAATTTAAATTTTATATTTTATTTTTAATTTAAATTTTACATTTTATTTTTAATTTAAATTTTATATTTTATTTTTAATTTAAATTTTACATTTTATTTTTAATTTAAATTTTACATTTTATTTTTAATTTAAATTTTTATTTTATTTTTAATTTAAATTTTATATTTTATTTTTAATTTAAATTTTATATTTTATTTTTAATTTAAATTTTATATTTTATTTTTAATTTAAATTTTACATTTTATTTTTAATTTAAATTTTATATTTTATTTTTAATTTAAATTTTATATTTTATTTTTAATTTAAATTTTATATTTTATTTTTAATTTAAATTTTACATTTTATTTTTAATTTAAATTTTATATTTTATTTTTAATTTAAATTTTATATTTTATTTTTAATTTAAATTTTATATTTTATTTTTAATTTAAATTTTTTATTTTATTTTTAATTTAAATTTTATATTTTATTTTTAATTTAAATTTTACATTTTATTTTTAATTTAAATTTTACATTTTATTTTTAATTTAAATTTTATATTTTATTTTTAATTTAAATTTTATATTTTATTTTTAATTTAAATTTTATATTTTATTTTTAATTTAAATTTTACATTTTATTTTTAATTTAAATTTTATATTTTATTTTTAATTTAAATTTTATATTTTATTTTTAATTTAAATTTTACATTTTATTTTTAATTTAAATTTTATATTTTATTTTTAATTTAAATTTTATATTTTATTTTTAATTTAAATTTTACATTTTATTTTTAATTTAAATTTTATATTTTATTTTTAATTTAAATTTTATATTTTATTTTTAATTTAAATTTTACATTTTATTTTTAATTTAAATTTTATATTTTATTTTTAATTTAAATTTTACATTTTATTTTTAATTTAAATTTTATATTTTATTTTTAATTTAAATTTTACATTTTATTTTTAATTTAAATTTACATTTTATTTTTAATTTAAATTTTATATTTTATTTTTAATTTAAATTTTACATTTTATTTTTAATTTAAATTTTACATTTTATTTTTAATTTAAATTTTACATTTTATTTTTAATTTAAATTTTATATTTTATTTTTAATTTAAATTTTATATTTTATTTTTAATTTAAATTTTACATTTTATTTTTAATTTAAATTTTATATTTTATTTTTAATTTAAATTTTATATTTTATTTTTAATTTAAATTTTACATTTTATTTTTAATTTAAATTTTATATTTTATTTTTAATTTAAATTTTACATTTTATTTTTAATTTAAATTTTATATTTTATTTTTAATTTAAATTTTATATTTTATTTTTAATTTAAATTTTACATTTTATTTTTAATTTAAATTTTATATTTTATTTTTAATTTAAATTTTACATTTTATTTTTAATTTAAATTTTATATTTTATTTTTAATTTAAATTTTATATTTTATTTTTAATTTAAATTTTATTTTATTTTTAATTTAAATTTTATATTTTATTTTTAATTTAAATTTTACATTTTATTTTTAATTTAAATTTTATATTTTATTTTTAATTTAAATTTTACATTTTATTTTTAATTTAAATTTTACATTTTATTTTTAATTTAAATTTTACATTTTATTTTTAATTTAAATTTTACATTTTATTTTTAATTTAAATTTTACATTTTATTTTTAATTTAAATTTTACATTTTATTTTTAATTTAAATTTTACATTTTATTTTTAATTTAAATTTTATATTTTATTTTTAATTTAAATTTTATATTTTATTTTTAATTTAAATTTTATATTTTATTTTTAATTTAAATTTTATATTTTATTTTTAATTTAAATTTTATATTTTATTTTTAATTTAAATTTTATATTTTATTTTTAATTTAAATTTTACATTTTATTTTTAATTTAAATTTTATATTTTATTTTTAATTTAAATTTTATATTTTATTTTTAATTTAAATTTTATATTTTATTTTTAATTTAAATTTTATATTTTATTTTTAATTTAAATTTTATATTTTATTTTTAATTTAAATTTTACATTTTATTTTTAATTTAAATTTTATATTTTATTTTTAATTTAAATTTTACATTTTATTTTTAATTTAAATTTTATTTTTATTTTTAATTTAAATTTTACATTTTATTTTTAATTTAAATTTTATATTTTATTTTTAATTTAAATTTTACATTTTATTTTTAATTTAAATTTTACATTTTATTTTTAATTTAAATTTTACATTTTATTTTTAATTTAAATTTTACATTTTATTTTTAATTTAAATTTTATATTTTATTTTTAATTTAAATTTTACATTTTATTTTTAATTTAAATTTTACATTTTATTTTTAATTTAAATTTTACATTTTATTTTTAATTTAAATTTTATATTTTATTTTTAATTTAAATTTTATTTTATTTTTAATTTAAATTTTATATTTTATTTTTAATTTAAATTTTACATTTTATTTTTAATTTAAATTTTATATTTTATTTTTAATTTAAATTTTACATTTTATTTTTAATTTAAATTTTACATTTTATTTTTAATTTAAATTTTACATTTTATTTTTAATTTAAATTTTATATTTTATTTTTAATTTAAATTTTATTTTATTTTTAATTTAAATTTTACATTTTATTTTTAATTTAAATTTTACATTTTATTTTTAATTTAAATTTTATATTTTATTTTTAATTTAAATTTTACATTTTATTTTTAATTTAAATTTTACATTTTATTTTTAATTTAAATTTTACATTTTATTTTTAATTTAAATTTTATATTTTATTTTTAATTTAAATTTTACATTTTATTTTTAATTTAAATTTTATATTTTATTTTTAATTTAAATTTTACATTTTATTTTTAATTTAAATTTTATATTTTATTTTTAATTTAAATTTTACATTTTATTTTTAATTTAAATTTTATATTTTATTTTTAATTTAAATTTTATATTTTATTTTTAATTTAAATTTTATATTTTATTTTTAATTTAAATTTTACATTTTATTTTTAATTTAAATTTTATATTTTATTTTTAATTTAAATTTTATATTTTATTTTTAATTTAAATTTTATATTTTATTTTTAATTTAAATTTTATATTTTATTTTTAATTTAAATTTTACATTTTATTTTTAATTTAAATTTTATATTTTATTTTTAATTTAAATTTTATATTTTATTTTTAATTTAAATTTTATTTTTATTTTTAATTTAAATTTTATATTTTATTTTTAATTTAAATTTTACATTTTATTTTTAATTTAAATTTTATATTTTATTTTTAATTTAAATTTTACATTTTATTTTTAATTTAAATTTTACATTTTATTTTTAATTTAAATTTTACATTTTATTTTTAATTTAAATTTTACATTTTATTTTTAATTTAAATTTTATATTTTATTTTTAATTTAAATTTTATATTTTATTTTTAATTTAAATTTTACATTTTATTTTTAATTTAAATTTTATATTTTATTTTTAATTTAAATTTTATATTTTATTTTTAATTTAAATTTTATATTTTATTTTTAATTTAAATTTTATATTTTATTTTTAATTTAAATTTTACATTTTATTTTTAATTTAAATTTTATTTTATTTTTAATTTAAATTTTATTTTATTTTTAATTTAAATTTTATATTTTATTTTTAATTTAAATTTTACATTTTATTTTTAATTTAAATTTTACATTTTATTTTTAATTTAAATTTTATATTTTATTTTTAATTTAAATTTTACATTTTATTTTTAATTTAAATTTTATATTTTATTTTTAATTTAAATTTTACATTTTATTTTTAATTTAAATTTTACATTTTATTTTTAATTTAAATTTTACATTTTATTTTTAATTTAAATTTTACATTTTATTTTTAATTTAAATTTTATATTTTATTTTTAATTTAAATTTTACATTTTATTTTTAATTTAAATTTTACATTTTATTTTTAATTTAAATTTTATATTTTATTTTTAATTTAAATTTTATATTTTATTTTTAATTTAAATTTTACATTTTATTTTTAATTTAAATTTTACATTTTATTTTTAATTTAAATTTTACATTTTATTTTTAATTTAAATTTTACATTTTATTTTTAATTTAAATTTTATATTTTATTTTTAATTTAAATTTTATATTTTATTTTTAATTTAAATTTTACATTTTATTTTTAATTTAAATTTTATTTTATTTTTAATTTAAATTTTATATTTTATTTTTAATTTAAATTTTACATTTTATTTTTAATTTAAATTTTATATTTTATTTTTAATTTAAATTTTACATTTTATTTTTAATTTAAATTTTACATTTTATTTTTAATTTAAATTTTATATTTTATTTTTAATTTAAATTTTATATTTTATTTTTAATTTAAATTTTACATTTTATTTTTAATTTAAATTTTACATTTTATTTTTAATTTAAATTTTATATTTTATTTTTAATTTAAATTTTTATTTTATTTTTAATTTAAATTTTATATTTTATTTTTAATTTAAATTTTATATTTTATTTTTAATTTAAATTTTATATTTTATTTTTAATTTAAATTTTATATTTTATTTTTAATTTAAATTTTACATTTTATTTTTAATTTAAATTTTATATTTTATTTTTAATTTAAATTTTACATTTTATTTTTAATTTAAATTTTATTTTATTTTTAATTTAAATTTTACATTTTTTTTTTAATTTAAATTTTATTTTATTTTTAATTTAAATTTTACATTTTATTTTTAATTTAAATTTTACATTTTATTTTTAATTTAAATTTTATATTTTATTTTTAATTTAAATTTTATATTTTATTTTTAATTTAAATTTTATATTTTATTTTTAATTTAAATTTTATATTTTATTTTTAATTTAAATTTTATATTTTATTTTTAATTTAAATTTTACATTTTATTTTTAATTTAAATTTTATATTTTATTTTTAATTTAAATTTTACATTTTATTTTTAATTTAAATTTTATATTTTATTTTTAATTTAAATTTTATATTTTATTTTTAATTTAAATTTTATATTTTATTTTTAATTTAAATTTTATATTTTATTTTTAATTTAAATTTTACATTTTATTTTTAATTTAAATTTTACATTTTATTTTTAATTTAAATTTTACATTTTATTTTTAATTTAAATTTTATATTTTATTTTTAATTTAAATTTTATATTTTATTTTTAATTTAAATTTTACATTTTATTTTTAATTTAAATTTTATATTTTATTTTTAATTTAAATTTTATATTTTATTTTTAATTTAAATTTTACATTTTATTTTTAATTTAAATTTTATATTTTATTTTTAATTTAAATTTTATATTTTATTTTTAATTTAAATTTTATATTTTATTTTTAATTTAAATTTTACATTTTATTTTTAATTTAAATTTTACATTTTATTTTTAATTTAAATTTTACATTTTATTTTTAATTTAAATTTTACATTTTATTTTTAATTTAAATTTTACATTTTATTTTTAATTTAAATTTTTATTTTATTTTTAATTTAAATTTTATATTTTATTTTTAATTTAAATTTTATATTTTATTTTTAATTTAAATTTTATATTTTATTTTTAATTTAAATTTTACATTTTATTTTTAATTTAAATTTTACATTTTATTTTTAATTTAAATTTTATATTTTATTTTTAATTTAAATTTTATATTTTATTTTTAATTTAAATTTTACATTTTATTTTTAATTTAAATTTTACATTTTATTTTTAATTTAAATTTTATATTTTATTTTTAATTTAAATTTTACATTTTATTTTTAATTTAAATTTTACATTTTATTTTTAATTTAAATTTTACATTTTATTTTTAATTTAAATTTTATTTTATTTTTAATTTAAATTTTATATTTTATTTTTAATTTAAATTTTATTTTATTTTTAATTTAAATTTTATTTTATTTTTAATTTAAATTTTATATTTTATTTTTAATTTAAATTTTATATTTTATTTTTAATTTAAATTTTATATTTTATTTTTAATTTAAATTTTATATTTTATTTTTAATTTAAATTTTATATTTTATTTTTAATTTAAATTTTATATTTTATTTTTAATTTAAATTTTACATTTTATTTTTAATTTAAATTTTACATTTTATTTTTAATTTAAATTTTATATTTTATTTTTAATTTAAATTTTACATTTTATTTTTAATTTAAATTTTATATTTTATTTTTAATTTAAATTTTATATTTTATTTTTAATTTAAATTTTATATTTTATTTTTAATTTAAATTTTATATTTTATTTTTAATTTAAATTTTATATTTTATTTTTAATTTAAATTTTATTTTATTTTTAATTTAAATTTTATATTTTATTTTTAATTTAAATTTTATATTTTATTTTTAATTTAAATTTTACATTTTATTTTTAATTTAAATTTTATATTTTATTTTTAATTTAAATTTTATATTTTATTTTTAATTTAAATTTTACATTTTATTTTTAATTTAAATTTTATTTTATTTTTAATTTAAATTTTATATTTTATTTTTAATTTAAATTTTACATTTTATTTTTAATTTAAATTTTACATTTTATTTTTAATTTAAATTTTACATTTTATTTTTAATTTAAATTTTATATTTTATTTTTAATTTAAATTTTATTTTATTTTTAATTTAAATTTTATATTTTATTTTTAATTTAAATTTTATATTTTATTTTTAATTTAAATTTTATATTTTATTTTTAATTTAAATTTTACATTTTATTTTTAATTTAAATTTTACATTTTATTTTTAATTTAAATTTTATATTTTATTTTTAATTTAAATTTTATTTTATTTTTAATTTAAATTTTATATTTTATTTTTAATTTAAATTTTACATTTTATTTTTAATTTAAATTTTACATTTTATTTTTAATTTAAATTTTATATTTTATTTTTAATTTAAATTTTATATTTTATTTTTAATTTAAATTTTACATTTTATTTTTAATTTAAATTTTATATTTTATTTTTAATTTAAATTTTATATTTTATTTTTAATTTAAATTTTATATTTTATTTTTAATTTAAATTTTATATTTTATTTTTAATTTAAATTTTATATTTTTATTTTTAATTTAAATTTTACATTTTATTTTTAATTTAAATTTTACATTTTATTTTTAATTTAAATTTTACATTTTATTTTTAATTTAAATTTTACATTTTATTTTTAATTTAAATTTTACATTTTATTTTTAATTTAAATTTTATATTTTATTTTTAATTTAAATTTTACATTTTATTTTTAATTTAAATTTTACATTTTATTTTTAATTTAAATTTTACATTTTATTTTTAATTTAAATTTTACATTTTATTTTTAATTTAAATTTTATATTTTATTTTTAATTTAAATTTTATATTTTATTTTTAATTTAAATTTTACATTTTATTTTTAATTTAAATTTTATATTTTATTTTTAATTTAAATTTTATATTTTATTTTTAATTTAAATTTTATATTTTATTTTTAATTTAAATTTTACATTTTATTTTTAATTTAAATTTTATATTTTATTTTTAATTTAAATTTTACATTTTATTTTTAATTTAAATTTTACATTTTATTTTTAATTTAAATTTTATATTTTATTTTTAATTTAAATTTTACATTTTATTTTTAATTTAAATTTTACATTTTATTTTTAATTTAAATTTTACATTTTATTTTTAATTTAAATTTTACATTTTATTTTTAATTTAAATTTTACATTTTATTTTTAATTTAAATTTTACATTTTATTTTTAATTTAAATTTTATATTTTATTTTTAATTTAAATTTTACATTTTATTTTTAATTTAAATTTTATTTTATTTTTAATTTAAATTTTACATTTTATTTTTAATTTAAATTTTACATTTTATTTTTAATTTAAATTTTATATTTTATTTTTAATTTAAATTTTACATTTTATTTTTAATTTAAATTTTATATTTTATTTTTAATTTAAATTTTATATTTTATTTTTAATTTAAATTTTATATTTTATTTTTAATTTAAATTTTACATTTTATTTTTAATTTAAATTTTATATTTTATTTTTAATTTAAATTTTATTTTATTTTTAATTTAAATTTTATATTTTATTTTTAATTTAAATTTTACATTTTATTTTTAATTTAAATTTTACATTTTATTTTTAATTTAAATTTTATATTTTATTTTTAATTTAAATTTTACATTTTATTTTTAATTTAAATTTTACATTTTATTTTTAATTTAAATTTTATATTTTATTTTTAATTTAAATTTTACATTTTATTTTTAATTTAAATTTTATATTTTATTTTTAATTTAAATTTTATATTTTATTTTTAATTTAAATTTTACATTTTATTTTTAATTTAAATTTTACATTTTATTTTTAATTTAAATTTTACATTTTATTTTTAATTTAAATTTTACATTTTATTTTTAATTTAAATTTTATTTTATTTTTAATTTAAATTTTACATTTTATTTTTAATTTAAATTTTACATTTTATTTTTAATTTAAATTTTACATTTTATTTTTAATTTAAATTTTACATTTTATTTTTAATTTAAATTTTACATTTTATTTTTAATTTAAATTTTATATTTTATTTTTAATTTAAATTTTACATTTTATTTTTAATTTAAATTTTATATTTTATTTTTAATTTAAATTTTATTTTATTTTTAATTTAAATTTTACATTTTATTTTTAATTTAAATTTTACATTTTATTTTTAATTTAAATTTTACATTTTATTTTTAATTTAAATTTTACATTTTATTTTTAATTTAAATTTTATATTTTATTTTTAATTTAAATTTTACATTATTTTTAATTTAAATTTTACATTTTATTTTTAATTTAAATTTTACATTTTATTTTTAATTTAAATTTTATATTTTATTTTTAATTTAAATTTTACATTTTATTTTTAATTTAAATTTTATATTTTATTTTTAATTTAAATTTTATATTTTATTTTTAATTTAAATTTTACATTTTATTTTTAATTTAAATTTTATATTTTATTTTTAATTTAAATTTTATATTTTATTTTTAATTTAAATTTTATTTTATTTTTAATTTAAATTTTATATTTTATTTTTAATTTAAATTTTTATTTTATTTTTAATTTAAATTTTATTTTATTTTTAATTTAAATTTTACATTTTATTTTTAATTTAAATTTTATATTTTATTTTTAATTTAAATTTTATATTTTATTTTTAATTTAAATTTTATATTTTATTTTTAATTTAAATTTTATATTTTATTTTTAATTTAAATTTTATATTTTATTTTTAATTTAAATTTTACATTTTATTTTTAATTTAAATTTTATTTTTATTTTTAATTTAAATTTTACATTTTATTTTTAATTTAAATTTTACATTTTATTTTTAATTTAAATTTTATTTTTATTTTTAATTTAAATTTTATATTTTATTTTTAATTTAAATTTTATTTTATTTTTAATTTAAATTTTTTTTATTTTTAATTTAAATTTTATATTTTATTTTTAATTTAAATTTTATATTTTATTTTTAATTTAAATTTTATATTTTATTTTTAATTTAAATTTTACATTTTATTTTTAATTTAAATTTTACATTTTATTTTTAATTTAAATTTTATATTTTATTTTTAATTTAAATTTTATATTTTATTTTTAATTTAAATTTTACATTTTATTTTTAATTTAAATTTTACATTTTATTTTTAATTTAAATTTTATATTTTATTTTTAATTTAAATTTTATATTTTATTTTTAATTTAAATTTTACATTTTATTTTTAATTTAAATTTTATTTTATTTTTAATTTAAATTTTATATTTTATTTTTAATTTAAATTTTACATTTTATTTTTAATTTAAATTTTATATTTTATTTTTAATTTAAATTTTACATTTTATTTTTAATTTAAATTTTATATTTTATTTTTAATTTAAATTTTACATTTTATTTTTAATTTAAATTTTATATTTTATTTTTAATTTAAATTTTATATTTTATTTTTAATTTAAATTTTATATTTTATTTTTAATTTAAATTTTATATTTTATTTTTAATTTAAATTTTACATTTTATTTTTAATTTAAATTTTATATTTTATTTTTAATTTAAATTTTACATTTTATTTTTAATTTAAATTTTATATTTTATTTTTAATTTAAATTTTATTTTATTTTTAATTTAAATTTTACATTTTATTTTTAATTTAAATTTTACATTTTATTTTTAATTTAAATTTTACATTTTATTTTTAATTTAAATTTTACATTTTATTTTTAATTTAAATTTTATATTTTATTTTTAATTTAAATTTTACATTTTATTTTTAATTTAAATTTTACATTTTTTATTTTTAATTTAAATTTTATTTTATTTTTAATTTAAATTTTACATTTTATTTTTAATTTAAATTTTATATTTTATTTTTAATTTAAATTTTACATTTTATTTTTTTTAATTTAAATTTTATTTTATTTTTAATTTAAATTTTACATTTTATTTTTAATTTAAATTTTACATTTTATTTTTAATTTAAATTTTATATTTTATTTTTAATTTAAATTTTATATTTTATTTTTAATTTAAATTTTACATTTTATTTTTAATTTAAATTTTACATTTTATTTTTAATTTAAATTTTACATTTTATTTTTAATTTAAATTTTATATTTTATTTTTAATTTAAATTTTATATTTTATTTTTAATTTAAATTTTATATTTTATTTTTAATTTAAATTTATATTTATTTTTAATTTAAATTTTATATTTTATTTTTAATTTAAATTTTACATTTTATTTTTAATTTAAATTTTATATTTTTATTTTTAATTTAAATTTTTATATTTTATTTTTAATTTAAATTTTACATTTTATTTTTAATTTAAATTTTACATTTTATTTTTAATTTAAATTTTACATTTTATTTTTAATTTAAATTTTACATTTTATTTTTAATTTAAATTTTACATTTTATTTTTAATTTAAATTTTACATTTTATTTTTAATTTAAATTTTATATTTTATTTTTAATTTAAATTTTACATTTTATTTTTAATTTAAATTTTACACTTTATTTTTAATTTAAATTTTACTTTATTTTTAATTTAAATTTTACATTTTATTTTTAATTTAAATTTTACATTTTATTTTTAATTTAAATTTTACATTTTATTTTTAATTTAAATTTTACTTTATTTTTAATTTAAATTTTATATTTTATTTTTAATTTAAATTTTACATTTTATTTTTAATTTAAATTTTATATTTTATTTTTAATTTAAATTTTACATTTTATTTTTAATTTAAATTTTATATTTTATTTTTAATTTAAATTTTATATTTTATTTTTAATTTAAATTTTATATTTTATTTTTAATTTAAATTTTATATTTTATTTTTAATTTAAATTTTACATTTTATTTTTAATTTAAATTTTACATTTTATTTTTAATTTAAATTTTACATTTTATTTTTAATTTAAATTTTACATTTTATTTTTAATTTAAATTTTATATTTTATTTTTAATTTAAATTTTACATTTTATTTTTAATTTAAATTTTATTTTATTTTTAATTTAAATTTTATATTTTATTTTTAATTTAAATTTTACATTTTATTTTTAATTTAAATTTTACATTTTATTTTTAATTTAAATTTTATATTTTATTTTTAATTTAAATTTTATTTTTTTTTTAATTTAAATTTTACATTTTATTTTTAATTTAAATTTTACATTTTATTTTTAATTTAAATTTTATATTTTATTTTTAATTTAAATTTTACATTTTATTTTTAATTTAAATTTTACATTTTATTTTTAATTTAAATTTTACATTTTATTTTTAATTTAAATTTTACATTTTATTTTTTTAATTTAAATTTTACATTTTATTTTTAATTTAAATTTTATATTTTATTTTTAATTTAAATTTTACATTTTATTTTTAATTTAAATTTTACATTTTATTTTTAATTTAAATTTTATATTTTATTTTTAATTTAAATTTTATATTTTATTTTTAATTTAAATTTTACATTTTATTTTTAATTTAAATTTTACATTTTATTTTTAATTTAAATTTTACATTTTATTTTTAATTTAAATTTTACATTTTATTTTTAATTTAAATTTTACATTTTATTTTTAATTTAAATTTTTATATTTTATTTTTAATTTAAATTTTATATTTTATTTTTAATTTAAATTTTACATTTTATTTTTAATTTAAATTTTATATTTTATTTTTAATTTAAATTTTACATTTTATTTTTAATTTAAATTTTATATTTTATTTTTAATTTAAATTTTATATTTTTTTTTTAATTTAAATTTTACATTTTATTTTTAATTTAAATTTTACATTTTATTTTTAATTTAAATTTTACATTTTATTTTTAATTTAAATTTTATATTTTTATTTTTAATTTAAATTTTACATTTTATTTTTAATTTAAATTTTACATTTTATTTTTAATTTAAATTTTACATTTTACTTTTAATTTAAATTTTACATTTTATTTTTAATTTAAATTATACTTTATTTTTAATTTAAATTTTACACTTTATTTTTAATTTAAATTTTACATTTACTTTTTAATTTAAATTTTACATTTTATTTTTAATTTAAATTTTATTTTATTTTTAATTTAAATTTTACATTTTATTTTTAATTTAAATTTTATATTTTATTTTTAATTTAAATTTTACATTTTATTTTTAATTTAAATTTTACATTTTATTTTTAATTTAAATTTTATTTTATTTTTAATTTAAATTTTATTTTATTTTTAATTTAAATTTTACATTTTATTTTTAATTTAAATTTTACATTTTTTATTTTTAATTTAAATTTTATATTTTATTTTTAATTTAAATTTTACATTTTTATTTTTAATTTAAATTTTTATATTTTATTTTTAATTTAAATTTTACATTTTATTTTTAATTTAAATTTTACATTTTATTTTTAATTTAAATTTTATTTTTATTTTTAATTTAAATTTTATATTTTATTTTTAATTTAAATTTTATATTTTATTTTTAATTTAAATTTTACATTTTATTTTTAATTTAAATTTTACATTTTATTTTTAATTTAAATTTTACATTTTATTTTTAATTTAAATTTTTATATTTTATTTTTAATTTAAATTTTACATTTTATTTTTAATTTAAATTACATTTTATTTTTAATTTAAATTTACATTTTATTTTTTAATTTAAATTTTATATTTTATTTTTAATTTAAATTTTACATTTTTATTTTTAATTTAAATTTTATATTTTATTTTTAATTTAAATTTTATTTTATTTTTAATTTAAATTTTTATTTTTATTTTTAATTTAAATTTTACATTTTATTTTTAATTTAAATTTTTATATTTTATTTTTAATTTAAATTTTATATTTTATTTTTAATTTAAATTTTACATTTTATTTTTAATTTAAATTTTACATTTTATTTTTAATTTAAATTTTACATTTTATTTTTAATTTAAATTTTATATTTTATTTTTAATTTAAATTTTACATTTTATTTTTAATTTAAATTTTATTTTATTTTTAATTTAAATTTTACATTTATTTTAATTTAAATTTTATATTTTTATTTTTAATTTAAATTTTACATTTTATTTTTAATTTAAATTTTATATTTTATTTTTTAATTTAAATTTTATATTTTATTTTTAATTTAAATTTTACATTTTATTTTTAATTTAAATTTTACATTTTATTTTTAATTTAAATTTTTATATTTTATTTTTAATTTAAATTTTATTTATTTTTAATTTAAATTTTATATTTTATTTTTAATTTAAATTTTATATTTTATTTTTAATTTAAATTTTATATTTTATTTTTAATTTAAATTTTACATTTTATTTTTAATTTAAATTTTATATTTTATTTTTAATTTAAATTTTATTTTATTTTTAATTTAAATTTTTAATTTTATTTTTAATTTAAATTTTATATTTATTTTTAATTTAAATTTTATATTTTATTTTTAATTTAAATTTTATATTTTATTTTTAATTTAAATTTTACATTTTATTTTTAATTTAAATTTTATATTTTATTTTTAATTTAAATTTTATTTTTATTTTTAATTTAAATTTTACATTTTTATTTTTAATTTAAATTTTATATTTTATTTTTAATTTAAATTTTACATTTTATTTTTAATTTAAATTTTATATTTTATTTTTAATTTAAATTTTACATTTTATTTTTAATTTAAATTTTACATTTTATTTTTAATTTAAATTTTACATTTTATTTTTAATTTAAATTTTACATTTTACTTTTAATTTAAATTTACATTTTATTTTTAATTTAAATTTTATATTTTATTTTTAATTTAAATTTTACATTTTTATTTTTAATTTAAATTTTATATTTTATTTTTAATTTAAATTTTACATTTTATTTTTAATTTAAATTTTATATTTTATTTTTAATTTAAATTTTATATTTTTATTTTTAATTTAAATTTTATATTTTATTTTTAATTTAAATTTTATATTTTATTTTTAATTTAAATTTTATATTTATTTTTAATTTAAATTTTACATTTTATTTTTAATTTAAATTTTATATTTTATTTTTAATTTAAATTTTATATTTTATTTTTAATTTAAATTTTATATTTTTATTTTTAATTTAAATTTTACATTTTATTTTTAATTTAAATTTTACATTTTATTTTTAATTTAAATTTTATATTTTATTTTTAATTTAAATTTTACTTTTATTTTTAATTTAAATTTTATATTTATTTTTAATTTAAATTTTACATTTTTATTTTTAATTTAAATTTTACATTTTATTTTTTAATTTAAATTTTATATTTTATTTTTAATTTAAATTTTACATTTTATTTTTAATTTAAATTTTACATTTTTATTTTTAATTTAAATTTTATATTTTATTTTTAATTTAAATTTTACATTTTATTTTTAATTTAAATTTTACATTTTATTTTTAATTTAAATTTTATATTTTTATTTTTAATTTAAATTTTACATTTTATTTTTAATTTAAATTTTATATTTTATTTTTAATTTAAATTTTATTTTATTTTTAATTTAAATTTTACATTTTATTTTTAATTTAAATTTTACATTTTATTTTTAATTTAAATTTTACATTTATTTTTAATTTAAATTTTACATTTTATTTTTAATTTAAATTTTATTTTATTTTTAATTTAAATTTTACATTTTATTTTTAATTTAAATTTTACATTTTATTTTTAATTTAAATTTTACATTTTATTTTTAATTTAAATTTTACATTTATTTTTAATTTAAATTTTATATTTTATTTTTAATTTAAATTTTATATTTTATTTTTAATTTAAATTTTATTTTATTTTTAATTTAAATTTTACATTTTATTTTTAATTTAAATTTTATATTTTATTTTTAATTTAAATTTTACATTTTTATTTTTAATTTAAATTTTATATTTTATTTTTAATTTAAATTTTATATTTTATTTTTAATTTAAATTTTTATATTTTTATTTTTAATTTAAATTTTACATTTTTATTTTTAATTTAAATTTTACATTTTATTTTTAATTTAAATTTTATTTTATTTTTAATTTAAATTTTATATTTTTATTTTTAATTTAAATTTTATATTTATTTTTAATTTAAATTTTATATTTTATTTTTAATTTAAATTTTATATTTTATTTTTAATTTAAATTTTATATTTTATTTTTAATTTAAATTTTACATTTTATTTTTAATTTAAATTTTATATTTTATTTTTAATTTAAATTTTATATTTTATTTTTAATTTAAATTTTATATTTTATTTTTAATTTAAATTTTATATTTTATTTTTAATTTAAATTTTACATTTTATTTTTAATTTAAATTTTACATTTTATTTTTAATTTAAATTTTATATTTTATTTTTAATTTAAATTTTATATTTTATTTTTAATTTAAATTTTATATTTTATTTTTAATTTAAATTTTACATTTATTTTTAATTTAAATTTTATATTTTATTTTTAATTTAAATTTTATATTTTATTTTTAATTTAAATTTTACATTTTATTTTTAATTTAAATTTTATATTTTTATTTTTAATTTAAATTTTATATTTTATTTTTAATTTAAATTTTACATTTTATTTTTTAATTTAAATTTTATATTTTTATTTTTAATTTAAATTTTACATTTTATTTTTTAATTTAAATTTTACATTTTATTTTTAATTTAAATTTTATATTTTTATTTTTAATTTAAATTTTATTTATTTTTAATTTAAATTTTATATTTTATTTTTAATTTAAATTTTACATTTTATTTTTAATTTAAATTTTTACTTTATTTTTAATTTAAATTTTACATTTTATTTTTAATTTAAATTTTACATTTTATTTTTAATTTAAATTTTATATTTTATTTTTAATTTAAATTTTATATTTTATTTTTAATTTAAATTTTACATTTTATTTTTTTTAATTTAAATTTTATATTTTTATTTTTAATTTAAATTTTACATTTTATTTTAATTTAAATTTTACTTTATTTTTAATTTAAATTTTATATTTTATTTTTAATTTAAATTTTACATTTTACTTTTAATTTAAATTTTATATTTTATTTTTAATTTAAATTTTACATTTTATTTTTAATTTAAATTTTACATTTTATTTTTAATTTAAATTTTATATTTTATTTTTAATTTAAATTTTACATTTTATTTTTAATTTAAATTTTATATTTTATTTTTAATTTAAATTTTATTTTATTTTTTAATTTAAATTTTACATTTTATTTTTAATTTAAATTTTACATTTTATTTTAATTTAAATTTTACACTTATTTTTAATTTAAATTTTATATTTTATTTTAATTTAAACCTTATACTTACTTTTAATTTAAACTTATACACTTATTTTAATTTAAATTTTACATTTTATTTTCTAATTTAAATTTTATATTTTTTATTTTTAATTTAAATTTTACATTTTATTTTTAATTTAAATTTTACATTTTATTTTCTAATTTAAATTTTACATTTTATTTTTAATTTAAATTTTACATTTTATTTTTAAT
>JABXJD010001010.1:110000-115000 GCA_013375575.1 Percina caprodes | reverse complement strand
TTTACATGGATAATCAGACTGTCAAAGTGACATCAGGATAATTATATAAAAATAATTAAAACACCAAAAATTCAATAAAAATGACTCGTGAGAGAAGACCCCCCCCCTCCCCCAGGGGTAACAGCTGGATGTCAGCTGCTGTTCCCCTCCTGACCTGCAGGCGGCGCCTTCTGGCTTTTACACTTTTAATCTGAAAAGCCCGACTTAAAGGAAACCGGAAGTGTGGGCTGGCGGCGGGATAGCTGTGTGTTTGTTAGCTGCAGAGCTTCTAGGTGAGTTCTTCCGGAGACAGAGCTCCAGGTGAACCCGCACGCGGTCAGGTAAATATCTTAATAACTGCTCTTTTACACGGCAGCCAGAGCGCGTGCGAACAATAAGCGAATAGAAGCCCGAGGGGCGCATGCGTCAACACGCCGGGCTAGCTCCGTTGTTAGCTCCGCAGTTAGCTCCGCTGCTAGCTTCGTGGCTAACTGCTAGTTCCGCTGTTAGCTTCGGGGCTAACGTCTAGCTCCGCTGTTAGCTTCGCTGTAAATGGGACCAGCGCCGTCTGCCGGCGTCATCTTCACATCGCGCTGCAGGGCTTACAGTGATGAATTCTGGGTAACGTCCAGCAGAACTCCTGATGACGGTAAACGCTGCAGAGACCATGTCAGCCGAAACGTTTTACAGCCTCCACACAATGTCTTCTCCTCCTGTGTAGTTGTTGTGATGTAGTTTAGCGATGAATGCTAATGTTAATCTCAGAGCTGAATGCTAATGTAGCTAATTTAGCATTGTTTCCTCCGTCTGACCCGCTGCTCGTGTCTCTGTCCCTGATGTCCGCGTGCTGGCCTGATCCGGTCTGGTCCCCCATATGCAGGTCACTGTTATGGACTTTATGTGTAAATGTAAGGTTAGATGAGACTGTGCAGTGTTGATGTAGGAGCTGTGTTCTGGACTCCAAGCCAGCGTAGCCTACTATTAAAATACTGGATTTCTAAACACTAGAAAAGCCTTTTAGGAGTTGAGGGTTTTATTTCATTTCTTTTACATTTTACTGTGAAATAGACAAAGCTTTATGAACCTTTCTTGTTCTACTTCTGTTAAAAACAACCGTCCCACTATACGATCCCAGTTAGATGGTTAATAGCAACGAGCAGGTCTCCTGATAGCTGCTGTGGGCTGCGTGTGTCTCTGTCTGGGACGTCAACGTGCCTCCCTGATCCGGTCTGGTTTCCCTGTACGCAGACGCAGCTTCACACACACACACACACACACACACACACACACACACAGCGAGGCTGTCCCGCAGAGGACCGTCACATTGGTGCCGTGACCGCCGTTAGGTGAGTGGACGTCTGCCTGCCGTCGACGGACCGTGGTGGGTTCCTTTGGACATCGTGGACTGTGGTGGGTTCCTTTGGACATCGTGGACTGTGGTGGGTTCCTTTGGATATCGTGGACTGTGGTGGGTTCCTTTGGACATCGTGGACTGTGGTGGGTTCCTTTGGACATCGTGGACCGTGGTGGGTTCCTTTGGACATCGTGGACTGTGGTGGGTTCCTTCGGACATCGTGGACTGTGGTGGGTTCCTTTGGACATCGTGGACTGTGATAGGTTCCTTTGGACATCGTGGACTGTGGTGGGTTCCTTTGGACATCGTGGACTGTGGTGGGTTCCTTTGGACATCGTGGACTGTGATAGGTTCCTTTGGACATCGTGGACTGTGGTGGGTTCCTTTGGACATCGTGGACTGTGGTGGGTTCCTTTGGACATCGTGGACTGTGGTAGGTTCCTCTGGACATCGTGGACTGGGGTCTCCTGGAGGACGTCTCTCAGCGTTGTCCTTTACACGTTGGACAGGACCCGAGCTCAGCTCTGGTTTGGTTTTTATTAAGGGTCCGTTGTTGTTCTTGTTTTAGACTCTAGTCATAATGAGCAATGCTACACTTGATTCACCAGCTCGTACTCCAGCTTCTGTTGGTGGGGGTACTGCAGAGACCTGCTTCCTTTCTAGATAGTCCTGTTATTAGCAGTAGCGCTGCATTAGGAGGGAAGAGGGTTGACTTTGCGACTGGTCCCCCTGACATTACTGATGTACGTACCCACATAGGCAACCAGTCACTAGTTCAACACCCCACTCTGACCATGTGGCCCCTGGCTTGTTAGATCGAGTTGGCTTAATTGCCCAAATGATTGGAGAACAAATAGCCGACAGTATTATATCTCACCTAACCCGTCCAGCCCGGGGTCAGAGACACACAACACAGCGAGACCGTCCCCTAGAGGACGTCACACTGGCGTTACAGTCTCAGCTCTCTTCTAACGTGTGTTGTTTTGTCTGATTTAACGTAATGTTTCCGTGTTTTTAGTCAGTTTGAGAGGAGTTTTACATGCTAGCAGCCTCGAGCAGAAGCTAACAGGCTAATTAGCCGTCCATGGTGCTGGTTTCTTAAAGCATTCATTATTTTACTAAGAAATTCACTTCACAGTACTTCAGTTTTTCAAGAAAGAAAATCCTGAAACAGTCCAGATATTACAAGAAGCCGGAAAATAATAAAATACAGTAACATCAAAAGGTCTAAAGAAGTTGTAATATTTCCAGAGAGTGCAGTATGTGTCTATACATCTAGTAAAACATGGTCAGCTAGAATTCACTCACACCTCCCATTAGTTCTTCTAACCCTGGTGTCATTATCTCTGCATGCCCCCACCCCTTTGGGTTTACCAAAGGAACCTTCAGCAGACGGCAAGATGGCAACCAGAGCAGGAAAGGAGGAGCAGGAGGAGCAGCCTGTAGCAGCAGTGAAGGAGGAAGAGGAGGAGCAGCCTGTAGCAGTGAAGGAGGAAGAGGAGGAGCAGGCTGTAGCAATGAAGGATGAAGAGGAGGAGCAGGCTGTAGCAATGAAGGATGAAGAGGAGGAGCAGCCTGTAGCAGTGAAGGAGGAAGAGGAGGAGCAGCCTGTAGCAATGGATGAAGAGGAGGAGCAGCCTGTAGCAGTGAATGAGGAAGAGGAGGAGCAGCCAGCAGCAGTGAAGGAGGAAGAGGAGGAGCAGCCTGTAGCAGTGGAGGAGGAAGAGGAGGAGCAGCCTGCAGCAGTGAAGGAGGAAGAGGAGGAGCAGCCTGTAGCAGCAGTGATGGAGGAAGAGGAGGAGCAGCCAGCAGCAGTGAAGGAGGAAGAGGAGGAAGAGGAGTATGTGGTGGAGAAGGTGTTGCAGCGCAGAGTGGTGAAGGGAAGAGTAGAGTTTCTGCTGAAATGGAAGGGGTTCTCAGAGTAAGTATGAGTCTATAATATTAATACTTGGTGGTCTTGGTCCTGAGAGATATAATATATGTACATATTGTTAATAAGTGTCAGCATGGTATCACGCCCTCAAAGTTGAAGGTTTGGTATTTAGACTCTACGGTGCAGACCCACAAATAACCTTCCAAGATGGCAATAGAAGAAAGGAATAATAGGAATGCTGATTAGAGGGAGAATGGATTGTCTAAAAACAAAGTGTGAGGAGATGTTCTTCTGTCTGCTCTCACCTTTCCAGTGAGGAGAACACATGGGAGCCACAAGACCACCTGGACCTGGACCTGATCACCGAGTACATGCAGACACACAAGGAGACGGAGGAGAAGGAGAAGAAGAAGAAGGGCAAGAGGAAAGGTGTCAGGGAGGAGGAGGTGAGTGAAGGAAAGAGGATACTCCAGACTGAAGAGGGTTCCTCAGGTGTCTTTTAGGATTTATATATCCTGTAGCGCCCCCTGGTGGCCGATATTCACCAGATTTGTTAGACAAACTCAGAATGGGATAGAAAACAAAAATCTCAGGTTTCATATTATGGCCGCACAATTAATCAAATTATAATCACGATCACGTCTGAGACAACAGCTGTGACCAGTGCTAGTCGGTGCTAGTTAGCGTCTGTTAGCTCACAGGGCTCTAGGGTGCTAGTTAGTGTCTGTTAGCTCACAGGGCTCTAGGGTGCTAGTTAGTGTCTGTTAGCTCACAGGGCTCTAGGGTGCTAGTTAGTGTCTGTTAGCTCACAGGGCTCTAGGGTGCTAGTTAGCGTCTGTTAGCTCACAGGGCTCTAGGGTGCTAGTTAGCGTCTGTTAGCTCACAGGGCTCTAGGGTGCTAGTTAGCGTCTGTTAGCTCACAGGGCTCTAGGGTGCTAGTTAGTGTCTGTTAGCTCACAGGGCTCTAGGGTGCTAGTTAGTGTCTGTTAGCTCACAGGGCTCTAGGGTGCTAGTTAGTGTCTGTTAGCTCACAGGGCTCTAGGGTGCTAGTTAGTGTCTGTTAGCTCACAGGGCTCTAGGGTGCTAGTTAGTGTCTGTTAGCTCACAGGGCTCTAGGGTGCTAGTTAGTGTCTGTTAGCTCACAGGGCTCTAGGGTGCTAGTTAGTGTCTGTTAGCTCACAGGGCTCTAGGTGCTAGTTAGTGTCTGTTAGCTCACAGGGCTCTAGGGTGCTAGTTAGTGTCTGTTAGCTCACAGGGCTCTAGGGTGCTAGTTAGTGTCTGTTAGCTCACAGGGTTCTAGGGTGCTAGTTAGTGTCTGTTAGCTCACAGGGCTCTAGGGTGCTAGTTAGTGTCTGTTAGCTCACAGGGCTCTAGGGTGCTAGTTAGTGTCTGTTAGCTCACAGGGTTCTAGGGTGCTAGTTAGTGTCTGTTAGCTCACAGGGCTCTAGGGTGCTAGTTAGTGTCTGTTAGCTCACAGGGTTCTAGGGTGCTAGTTAGTGTCTGTTAGCTCACAGGGCTCTAGGGTGCTAGTTAGTGTCTGTTAGCTCACAGGGCTCTAGGGTGCTAGTTAGTGTCTGTTAGCTCACAGGGTTCTAGGGTGCTAGTTAGTGTCTGTTAGCTCACAGGGCTCTAGGGTGCTAGTTAGTGTCTGTTAGCTCACAGGGCTCTAGGGTGCTAGTTAGTGTCTGTTAGCTCACAGGGCTCTAGGGTGCTAGTTAGCGTCTGTTAGCTCACAGGGCTCTAGGGTGCTCTTACTCTCCGTGCAGCCCCCCACAGCGCCGGTCCACACGTCTG
>JABXJD010001010.1:95000-102500 GCA_013375575.1 Percina caprodes | reverse complement strand
TCAACTGAGTGTTTTGGTATCAAAGGCAGGTAAACCTGGACGTCACCTGGGAAGCAGTGGAAGGAAATGTTGTATTTTAGGAAGATTGATCCCAGGGCAGCACATACAGCGAGAACAAGACTGGGCCTAAAACTGAGCCTTGGGACACCCCGCTGGCCATCGGGGCTTTATTTGAGTAAAAAGGACCAGGGTTTACAGAGAAGTCTGTCAGATCTGACTGAAACCACTTCAGAGCTGTCCCCTTAATGCCTGCACAGGACCCGAGTCTCAACAATAAAATCTTGTAACCGTATCGAACGCTGCCGTCAAATCTAAAAGCACAGCAGAGCTGCCAGAATCAGAAAGTAAAAGATCATTAAAAACCTTTTAAAGACCAGTTTCTGTACTGAGACCAGATCTAAAACCAGAAGGGTTCTAGGAATAATACCAGTATGTTCAGGAGGACTGATAATCCTATTTAAAACATTAAAAAGGACATAGAGACTGGATCACATCCCTCCAGTCCTCACTAAGACCAAGAGACTGGATCACATCCCTCCAGTTCTGAAGTCCTTACACTGGCTTCCTGTGCCCCAAAGAATTGATTTAAAGTTCTTTTGCTAGTTTATAAATCACTAAACGGTTTAGGTCCAAAATACATTTCTGATCTGCTAGTACACTATGACCCCCCCAGACCTCTCAGGTCATCTGGGACAGGTCTGCTACTACACTATGACCCCCCCAGACCTCACAGGTCATCTGAGACAGGTCTGCTACTACACTATGACGTCAAGTCTGATTCCAATGTTTTCATTTTGGCGGGAGATTGGTGTGAAGTATTGGTCCCAGAACACGGACTTTCCTTTCCTGGACCTACTTATGGAACCCAGCCCACTAACTAATCCTGGTTAGACTTTTGGTGCCTAACCTTAACCATCACAACGGCTCCATGACGCTGACTGGTTGTTGTTTTACGTGATTTAAGAGGACGCCATATTTCCTCCCATATCATACGAATGCACACGCATTTTGCATAAATTACACAATTTCTGTAAAATACATTAATCACATGAAGTGTATATATATATTATAGAGTTGTTTAAGTTTTGAATTTTTATGTTTTAAATTGTTTTATTTCATCATTATTGTTTAATCTTTTGTTTTTTTAATCTATTTTATGGATGCATGTTTCGCTAAATACATTTACCCAATATGCCCTCTGAGGGTTTCTTTATTTATCTTTTACTTAATGTTTAATAAATTTAGCATTGTTGTTTTTAACATCTGCAAAATATATAAACAAATAAAGTATTTCCTTGAATAAACTTTTGGAAGATAAAGTTATTATTACTATTACTATTTGAAGAGAACATGTTCTTATATTGCCAAACAAATGTGCCGATTTTTATTTTATTCAAGAAACTGTTTCAGAAACAGATTTTATGTCGAAAGTTATAGTATGTTGAAAAATGTAAGTATAGTATGTTGAAAAAAGTCATAGTATAGTATGTCGAAAAAAGTCATAGTATAGTATGTCGAAAAAAGTCATAATATGTCGAAAAATAGTGATAGTATAGTATGTGGAAAAAAGTAAGTATAGTATGTTGAAAAAATCATAGTATAGTATGTCGAAAAGTAGTCATAGTATAGTATGTGGAAAAAATCATAGTATAGTATGTCGAAAACAGTCATACTATAGTATGTGGAAAAAATCATAGTATAGTATGTGGAAAAAAGTCATAGTATAGTATGTTGAAAAAAGTCAGTATAGTATGTGGAAAAATAGTCATAGTATGTGGAAAAATAGTCATAGTATAGTATGTCGAAAAATAGTCATATGTGGAAAAATAGTCATAGTATAGTATGTCGAAAATAGTCATAGTATAGTATGTCGAAAAATGTCATAGTATAGTATGTCGAAAAATAGTCATAGTATAGTATGTTGAAAAAAGTCATAGTATAGTATGTCGAAAATAGTCATAGTATGTCGAAAAATAGTCATAGTATAGTATGTCGTCAAAAGTCATAGTATAGTATGTCGAAAAATAGTCATAGTATAGTATGTCGACAAAAGTCATAGTATGTCGAAAAATAGTCATAGTATAGTATGTCGAAAAATAGTGATAGTATAGTATATCGACAAAAGTCATAGTATAGTATGTCGAAAAGTATAGAATGTCGAAAAAGTCATAGTATAATATGTCGAAAAATAGTCATAGTATAGTATGTCGACAAAAGTCATAGTATGTCGAAAAATAGTGATAGTATAGTATGTGGAAAAATGGTCATAGTATAGTATGTCAAAAAAGTCATAGTATAGTATGTCGAAAAAGTCATAGTATAGTATGTCGAATAATAGTCATAGTATAGTATGTCGACAAAAGTCATAGTATGTCGAAAAATAGTCATAGTATAGTATGTCGAAAAAGTCATAGTATAGTATGTCGAAAAATAGTCATAGTATAGTATGTCGAAAAAATCATAGTATGTCGAAAAATAGTGATAGTATAGTATGTGGAAAAATGGTCATAGTATAGTATGTCAAAAAAGTCAGTATAGTATGTTGAAAAATAGTCATAGTATAGTATGTCAAAAAAGTCATAGTATAGTATGTCGACAAAAGTCATAGTATAGTATGTCGAAAAATAGTCATAGTATAGTATGTGGAAAAAAGTCATAGTATAGTATGTCGACAAAAGTCATAGTATAGTATGTCGACAAAAGTCATAGTATAGTATGTCGACAAAAGTCATAGTGTGTCGAAAAATAGTCATAGTATGTCGACAAAAGTCATAGTATAGTATGTCGAAAAAAGTCATAGTATGTCGAAAAATAGTCATAGTATAGTATGTCGAAAAATAGTCATAGTATAGTATTTGGAAAAAAGTCAGTATAGTATGTCGACAAAAGTCATAGTATAGTATGTTGAAAAATAATCATAGTATAGTATGTCGAAAAAAGTCATAGTATAGTATGTCGAAAAAAGTCATAGTATGTCGAAAAATAGTCATAGTATAGTATGTGGAAAAAGTCATAGTATAGTATTGTGAAAAAAGTCATAGTATAGTATGTTGAAAAATAATCATAGTATAGTATGTCAAAAAGTCAGTATAGTATGTCGAAAAAAGTCAGTATAGTATGTCGAAAAAAGTCATAGTATAGAATGTCGAAAAAAGTCATAGTATAGTATGTCGAAAAATAGTCATAGTATAGTATGTTGAAAAATAGTGATAGTATAGTATGTGGAAAAAAGTCATAGTATAGTATGTTGAAAAAAGTCATAGTATAGTATGTCGAAAAAGTCAGTATAGTATGTCGAAAAAGTCAGTATAGTATGTCGAAAAAGTCATAGTATAGTATGTCGAAAATAGTTATAGTATAGTATGTCGAAAAATAGTCATAGTATAGTATGTGGAAAATAGTCATAGTATAGTATGTCGAAAAATAGTCATAGTATAGTATGTGGAAAATAGTCATAGTATAGTATGTCGAAAAAGTCATAGTATAGTATGTCGAAAAATAGTCATAGTATAGTATGTGGAAAAAGTCATAGTATAGTATGTCGAAAAAGTCATAGTATAGTATGTCGAAAAATAGTCATAGTATAGTATGTGGAAAAAGTCATAGTATAGTATGTCGAAAAAAGTCATAGTATAGTATGTCGAAAAATCATAGTATAGTATGTCGAAAAATCATAGTATAGTATGTCGACAAAAGTCATAGTATAGTATGTCGAAAAATAGTCATAGTATAGTATGTGGAAAAAGTCATAGTATAGTATGTCGAAAAATAGTCATAGTATAGTATGTTGAAAAAAGTCATAGTATAGTATGTCGAAAAATAGTCATAGTATAGTATGTCGGAAAAAGTCATAGTATAGTATGTCGAAAAATAGTCATAGTATAATATGTCGAAAAAGTCATAGTATAGTATGTGGAAAAAAGTCATAGTATAGTATGTCGAAAAATAGTCATAGTATAGTATGTCGAAAAATAGTCATAGTATAGTATGTCGGAAAAAGTCATAGTATAGTATGTCGAAAAATCATAGTATAGTATGTCGAAAAATAGTCATAGTATAGTATGTCGGAAAAGTCATAGTATAGTATGTCGAAAATAGTCATAGTATAATATGTCGAAAAAGTCATAGTATAGTATGTTGAAAATAGTCATAGTATAGTATGTCGAAAAAGTCATACTATAGTATTTGGAAAAAATCATAGTATAGTATGTGGAAAAAAGTCATAGTATAGTATGTCGAAAAAAGTCAGTATAGTATGTCGAAAAATAGTCATAGTATGTGGAAAAATAGTCATAGTATAGTATGTCGAAAAATAGTCATAGTATGTGGAAAAATAGTCATAGTATAGTATGTGGAAAAAAGTCATAGTATAGTATGTCGAAAAATAGTCATAGTATAGTATGTTGAAAAAAGTCATAGTATAGTATGTCGAAAAATAGTCATAGTATAATATGTCGAAAAAGTCATAGTATAGTATGTGGAAAAAAGTCATAGTATAGTATGTCGAAAAATAGTCATAGTATAATATGTCGAAAAAGTCATAGTATAGTATGTCGAAAAAAGTCATAGTATAGTATGTCGAAAAAAGTCATAGTATAGTATGTGGAAAAAAGTCATAGTATAGTATGTCGAAAAATAGTCATAGTATAATATGTCGAAAAAGTCATAGTATAGTATGTCGAAAAAAGTCATAGTATAGTATGTCGAAAAATAGTCAGTATAGTATGTCGAAAAATAGTCATAGTATAGTATGTCGGATAAAGTCATAGTATAGTATGTTGAAAAAAAGTCATAGTATAGTATGTCGAAAAAATCATAGTATAGTATGTCGAAAAATAGTCATAGTATAGTATGTCGGAAAAAGTCATAGTATAGTATGTTGAAAAATAGTCATAGTATAGTATGTCGAAAAATAGTCATAGTATAGTATGTCGGAAAAAGTCATAGTATATTATGTCGAAAAAACTAAAAAAAATTAGTAATAGTTGAAAACACAAAGGTGGGCGATGTTGTCTTTATCATTTCAAGTATTCATGGTTAAAAAACTGATTTCTGACAGCCGGCCAATCACAGTCCTCTCCTGCAGAACGACGTCATCCTGGGCTTCTGACAGCCGGCCAATCACAGTCCTCTCCTGCAGGACGACGTCATCCTGGGCTTCTGACAGCCGGCCAATCACAGTCCTCTCCTGCAGGACGACGTCATCCTGGGCTTCTGACAGCCGGCCAATCACAGTCCTCTCCTGAAGAACGACGTCATCCTGGGCTTCTGACAGCCGGCCAATCACAGTCCTCTCCTGCAGGACGACATCATCGTGACCAATCAGATTGTTTTAATGTCGACTCCAGTTCTCAGATGTCCGCGCGTCCCTTAACGCACCGATGGTTTTCTATCTCTAGTTCTACAGGAACAAAGGGTCAGTTTCATCAAATATAACAGAATGAGAGTTTTATAAGTCTACGTACTGCACCTTTAACACAGCTAACCAATGCTAACCAATGCTAACACTAAAGGGCTCTCACACTGTTTTTAATGCTGTCTCCTACACACACTCAGCATTAAGCTCTATTTATCTGTGTTGACAACATTAAATAATGAATTTCCAAATGTTATTTCTTAAAAATCTGAAGGACGATCAGATTGTCTCAAAGGGACTAAATAAATAAAGAGTTTTAATGAGTTTTTAATGTTTCAGATTAAAGGTCTGAATGTTCCTGTGTGTAGATGTAAATGTTTCATATTAAAGGAATAATTCTGATTGAGATGTTGATCCATTCAGTTTCCTGGACTGAGTTTCTAGAACCGTTCATGTGTCACACGGTTGGTCGATTAGTTCTCAAATCTTCCTGTTTGAAGGTTTTTTATATTTTAGACTGAATGTACTGCAGACCTCTAGTTTTGATGACATCATTACCTGCTTCAGTGCTGACCAATCAGAGTGCAGCATTTCTACCGCACACTGATTTACAAAATAAAACGTTTGAGTGAATTCTTGACTAGTGGTGTTTCAAAAACTTTATTAAATGAACATTTTGTAAGGATAATAAATGTGTCCAGAAGCCCCGCCCCTCCGCTATCTGTCACTCCAGAAGCCCCGCCCTCCTCGTCTGTCTGTCACTCCAGAAGCCCCGCCCTCCTCGTCTGTCTGTCACTCCAGAAGCCCCGCCCCTCCGCTATCTGTCACTCCAGAAGCCCCGCCCTCCTTGTCTGTCTTTCACTCAATAAGCCCCGCCCTCCTCGTCTCTGTCACTCCAGAAGCCCCGCCCTCCTCGTCTGTCTGTCACTCCATAAGCCCCGCCCTCCTCGTCTGTCTTTCACTCCAGAAGCCCCGCCCTCCTTGTCTGTCTTTCACTCAATAAGCCCCGCCCTCCTCGTCTCTGTCACTCCAGAAGCCCCGCCCTCCTCGTCTGTCTGTCACTCCATAAGCCCCGCCCTCCTCGTCTGTCTTTCACTCCAGAAGCCCCGCCCTCCTTGTCTGTCTTTCACTCAATAAGCCCTGCCCTCCTCGTCTGTCTTTCACTCCAGAAGCCCCGCCCTCCTCGTCTCTGTCACTCCAGAAGCCCCGCCCTCCTCGTCTGTCTGTCACTCCATAAGCCCCGCCCTCCTCGTCTGTCTTTCACTCCAGAAGCCCCGCCCTCCTCGTCTCTGTCACTCCAGAAGCCCCGCCCTCCTTGTCTGTCTTTCACTCAATAAGCCCTGCCCTCCTCGTCTGTCTTTCACTCCAGAAGCCCCGCCCTCCTCGTCTCTGTCACTCCAGAAGTCCCGCCCTCATCGGCTGTCTGTCACTCCAGAAGTCCCGCCCTCATCCGACTGAACATGCTGCATCATCACCAACCAATCACACTCTGACACACAAAGGTGAGTCAAGACTGGGCCAATCAGGACGTCCCGTCACAGGGACAGGAAGTGAGTTGGGACAGAAGAGGACGTCTTCATGAGACAGACAGCGTTGGCGATGGTGTAGCGCCTCCTGGTGGAGTCTCTGATGGCTGCAGAGTACGACACCTCGAACTGAAAGCCTCTCTCTATCGCCACGGACTAAATGAATCAATAATATGAACACGGTACTGAACTATGAGTGATTTTTGACATACTGCACTGATTTCTTTTAATACATTTTCGACACACTATACTATCTTTTTTTTTTTAACCGTGTGTAGTAGTCTTGTGCATTATGTTATGTTGTTATGTCTTGTGCATTATGTTGTGATGTTGTTATGTCTTGTACACTATGTTGTTATGTTGTTATGTCTTGTACACTATGTTGTTATGTTGTTATAAAGCTCTGATTCTGGTTCTGATGCATCTGAAGTGAAGAGTGTGCATGTGCTAACGTGCACGCTGCCTGTTGCAGTGCTCTTACTACTGCTGCTACGGGGACAGAGTTTCCCTTCGGGGATCAATAAAGTATTTCTGATTCTGATATACCTGTTAACAGTTACCAGTTCTGCTGTGGATTTCCCACAATGCAGTGTGGAAGTGACGACAGCAGGAGGCGCT